>VZTT01020036.1:474-14199 GCA_013400855.1 Buphagus erythrorhynchus | reverse complement strand
AACACCCTGACTGACGGGGTGACAGGTTGTATTCTGACTCTGCAGTGTTTTTTTTGGGTTTGTTCTCTGTAATACTATATTTCTGCTTTAATTTTCCTAGTAAATAACTGTTATTCCTATTCCCACATCTTTGCCTGAGAACCCCTTAATTTCAAAATTATAATAATTTGGAAGGAGGGGATTTACATTCTCCATTTTAAAAAGAGGCTCCTGCCTTTCTTGGCAGACATCTGTATGTCAAACCAAGACAAAATGTCAAGCCTATTAAAAATGTTTTAATATAGTGTTTCTGAAATTTCCATTTCAAGGGCAAATGCAATAAGCAATAGAAAAAATCTCCTTGGAAACAGTTGAGTTAGAACTCTTACTTTATCTTTTGTACTGTAGTATGACAGGATAGCACAGAAGTACTTCCTCACCTTCCTAATTTTCTTGCTTTGAAGAAATTATGATGAGCAAGAAAATTTCAAACATTATTCTTTTACCTGAATGCATTCAACACAGTACCTATCTATATTAATTTGAAAGACATCATGTCTACATCTTTTTTGTTTAAAGCATGCATGATATTATAAAGGATAAACAGTTGTTAGGATGGGGGATAAAAATTTGCAAATTCCTTTTATGAATTTTCTTCCCCCAATTTGATACAACCTGTGATGCTAGTGGTTTGTGAATCCTTTAGGCACTGAATATTCTGCTTGAAATTTTATATCACATTATACTAGACAATCCAAGGTAAAGCATACGAAATATTCTTCAGCTTCTTGGGGACTGTAAAACCCAAATTTATGTCCTTGGCACCTTCATGCAATTTTACTAATGAGTCACATCAAGGTGTGCAAGAATATTTTAGTTGCCAGGGGTTTGATATAAGAACTTGTCTGTCATTTTTCATGACCTCAGTTTAGAATTCTTCCTACTCGAAGACACTTACAAAATCCCAAATGTCCCCAGTGGTTTGGTGAAACATAACTGATGCAATGACTCGGACATTGTCCTTTTCTCAGTAGTCTATTTCCTCACCACTTGCTGATGTCACACTGAGGTGTCAATTAAAGATGGTATGTGCAAATCTTTTATGTTGATAATGAGATAAAAGGTTGCAAAACACAAGGTCATCGCTCCACAATTAAGGATGAAATAAATGAAAATGATTTATGGAGGAAAAGCAGGGAAGATAGAAATTGAATGCCCTGATTAATTCATTCACTTAAAAACATCCTGCTTAGATGCGACAGAGCAGCCCCTCCATAGGGTTGCACAGTGCAATTTTGTGCACATTACCTGACACGTGACAAATTGTTTCACTGATGAGAGGATGGAGCTCATTCTGAGTTGGAGACATACACTTAACAACAGATAACTGCTGAAGATTCTCTCCTGAGTTAGCTAAGATACTCATATACAGGAAAAGATGACATAGCACAATGCCTACCCTGCAGAAAGTATTGTCAAAGAGATTACTTACCAAGCAGTCATTCAAACACAACCTCTCACCCTCCTGGAAAGTGGAAGAGGAATGTGGGTGAGAAATACCACCCAGTAGTCAGAAACTGGAAAAAATAAGTGGGATCAAGAAAAGGAGACAAATTTCTTTCTTCTACAGTCCAAAAGAACTTGTCTAAGTAAGACAGCCTCAATTGATCCCTGTTTACTTTCAGTCAGGTCAACTGGAAGACATGGCCCACTTCATACACACTAATTCTTATTCTAGACAAAGACTGATTCAGAAAGAAGAAATCTCGCTCAGTTTTGGCTGGCAAAATCCTTCTCCAAAGAATTAGGTAAAATTCTTAATTGGTTTGTGTTGAGAGAGACACTAATGTCACCCAGTTAAAAACTCTGCAATTAGCATCATTCTACATCTTCAAATACCTCAAGCTGCTCAGAGCCCTGTCTGATGTGACCTTGAATATTTGCAAGGATGAGGCACCCATCTCGTTTCTGGCAACCTGTCCAATTTCACACTACTCTTATTATAAAATGCTTATTCCTTCTGTCTAGTCTGAATTTATCTTCTTTTAGTTTAAAACCACTAAACCTAGTACTACTTCTTTAGGGCCTACTTAAAAATCTGTCCTCATCTTTCTTATGCATGCCCTTGAAGCATTGACCTGGCACAATACAATCTCCTCAGAACCTTTTCCATGCTGGAACAGCCCCAACTCTTTCAGCCTTTGCTCACATGGAGTTGGCACAGCTCTCTGATTATATTTTGTCCTTCCCCCAGACACGCTCCAACAAGTCATTGTCATTCCAGTGCTGAAATCTCCAGACCTGAATGCAGCACTACAGGTGAAGTGGAGAGGCAAAATCCCCTCCTTGCCCTCCTGCCCAAACTGCTCTGGATGCATCCCAGGACAGGTTTGACTTTCTGCATTGTGATCATTCACCAACACATCCCGTCCTGCTTAGCAGAACTTCTCACAATCTGTTAATGCCATGGCACTTATTGATACTGGGGATTAAATAAATTAGATTAACCAAGTGAATTACTTGCCCTAGCATCTTCGAAGTCTCTGCAGGCCCTCCAAAAAGTTTTGCCATTTTTTTCTCAACAGGCAAAGTGAAACTGGAAAATAATTTCCTGCAGATGTTGCTGCAATACTATTCAAGCACTAACTGACCAGAGCTGGACGAGTGACCTGAAAAATGTTCCCTGCATCTTGTGCTTTAACCTGCATTCTACCTGGGACCCTCTGATCTATTTACTGCCTTCCTGTGGACAGGCCTACCTACCTGTCCGAATACAGTTCACCTACGAGGAATAATCAGATTTATCTTTGGTAAACAGTACAGGTTAACACCAGATTCAGGCAAAATTTTTAGTTAAACTGGTTAAGGGAACTGATGAAAACAGAAAAGCTTTTGGGTGCAGAACCTCTTCTTTGTACCACAAAATTTCTTTTTCCAGCTGATCAGAGGAAAAGTGTTTGCTCTCTGAGCAAATTTTTCCTCATTGGCCTCCTTATGCCATGTTGCCTGCAACAATATAATTAACCAAAAGCCAAAATCCCCATGTTGGGTAGAAACACAGCCTGACTGATAACTACGTGTACTGTAAATGTATAGCTATATGAGTTTTCACAGTTGATTTACAATTTCTTCACTGTCTTTCTGTTTAGGGAGCATAGTGGGCATTGAAGTGTGAACTCAGAGACCAAAACAATCCTTTCTCTTCCCCCCACCCCCCCCAGCATGTTTTGTGGAATATATCCTCAATTTTTATATTTTGCTTAAGAACACTGGGCTCCAAGGCATGTTGATTGCCAGTTGGAGATTTCACCATCTTATGTATAAACATATCAACTTTTAGTTTAAATTCTACATAAAGTTGTAATTATACATTGATCCTAGAATTTTTTAGTCAGTTTAATAAATTCTTAAAGACGGTGAGTGAAATGATGGGTGCTTGTCAGTGATGGGATTCTCAGAAAATATGTACAGAAACATCCTAACACTTATAAGGGAAACGCAATATGAGATGACTTAAGAAAAAAAACCCTCAAATGGACAATTATTTGCATTAAAAAATCTGCATAATGTATCTAAATCTGTAAATAAATATATGTATGTATGCTTATATAGACATATATGTGTATTTTCATGTATACCCCTGTGTCTTTGTATCTACATTTATTCTGTGTATACATACTGACATAGACCAGATATTTCTGCTTTTCCTCATAAAACCCAGTTCTTCTATTCAATAGCAGTCAAGGAAGGAAAGGTTTTCAGAAAAATTTTTATTCCTCAATCTGAACCTTTTTTCTTGTTCTTCAGCTCTTCTACCGTAGATAAAAAGACATGTCTTTAAAAACTCTCCAGGTAGCTGATAGTCACAGCTTTCAAACTGCTCTCTTCGTGTCCTAGAGCTGGTGTTTGACTTTTTCTTGTCTCTCTTGTCACCTGAACACCAATTTTGCTTTTTTTGTTCTGATGAATTTCAACCAGTTGTGAATAGGATTTTGCCCTTCTGGGATCTTCTCAATTACCCCTCCCTCCCTCTGCCCCTCCCATTTTATAGCAAACCTCACTGCAGTATTTGAAGCCATTGACACACTGTTTCAGCACATATTCACTTCCCTGCACAGAAAATCCCATTGGGTCAAGAGTAAGACTTACTGTTTCTTTTTTATATCAAAGAGAATTTTTAAACTCTGCAATTTCTGAAGCAAGGGCATTAAAAAAAATATTCAGAACTGCTTTCCATGGAAAGTCAAAATGTGAAAGAATATGACTCTTGAATGTAGTTTTTCTGCATGTTTTAAAATTGTTCATACATAATAAAGCAGAATACAAGATGTATGTACTCACTATTACTTCAAATGAACTTCTATTTTTACAAGGCTGGGATGAAACGTTGAAGGGTTTGGAATCTGCAGTAGAAGACCACGTGAAGTTATGTTACCTGACACGTCTCACCCCAATCGCCCACTCCGTCTGGGCTCCCGGCTAGCTCCGTGAAGTGGCTCCGGGAACCGCAGGAGAGGTATAGCAATCGCTATAGCAGGGCAATCCGTCGAGGAGAGATAAAGAGTGCAGAGGAGACCTTTCACAGTTCCAGAGAAACAGGATTTATTGAAAGGAGGTCTGAAGCCCAGGAGAGGGAACCGCCAAAGGCACAGCACATGGCTGTGTACGAACTTAAATACGGGGGCGGTCTTAGGGGAGGGTACAAAGCGTTGGCCAATTGCAGCAACTCGGGGGAGGGACACAAGGCGGGGAGAGGAGAACGGTAAACCAATGAGGGAGCACGTGGGTGGCAACCAGGGTACAACATCAAATAATATAACCAGGAAGAGATAACAGGCTTAGAACACCCTAGAACAATGGGAGGGGTCAGGGAGGACTGACAGGGCTGTGGGAGGAGACTGGGGAGATGAGCAGGGACTAATCTGGAAGGTGGGAGTGGTACAAGGTTGAGGGACAAGGGGAAAGGCGGGAAGGGACCGAACCATTTTCCACACAAACTTAGGGGGAACAAACTGAGTATAAACCATTAAACACAGGGGAGGAAAACGAATTTAAACAACACACCGCAACAGTTACCATTTCAATTTATATAGTTATTGTTTTCTTTTTGGGATTGCGGATGACTCTAGAAGAAAACTTATATTTCTGTTGTGCTCACAATTTACGATTTACATATACCTGCCAGGAGAAGAACAGCAATAAAATGTTGATACTAATAATAAACTATAGTATCAGGTTTATAGCAAATATAGGAGCTAAGCTCAACACTGTGTGGAATATAAAATGAAAATAATAATGTTTTTTGGATTGTCCTTTCTTCTTATTTAAGTGGCTGGTAAACTATGCATCAAACTGTGAACTCTTTACTTGTATTAGCTGAAGCAAATAGTCAGTTCATTTACTCTCATGAGTAATGACTTACTGAATCTAGTCTGTAAATAATTGACATCTAATACCTTGAAGCTTCTCTCTGTACTTCGTAAAATTGTTGCATTTCGGGCAAAATAAATGGGAATAGGAATGTTTTTGGCAAAGATGCTGAAGCCCTTCACAAGTTGAGATAGCTACAACTGGCAAATACTGTGGAATTCTGGGGAATAGGAATGTTTTTGGCAAAGATGCTGAAGCCCTTCACAAGTTGAGATAGCTACAACTGGCAAATACTGTGGAATTCTGAGGAAGGTCAGGCAGGAGTCAGGTTTTTTTACATTTTGATCCACTTCTACCCTACATAAAGGAAATAACATTTATTTCTGATTCTGACTTTGCTTTCAAAGATATTGGCTAACATTTTCAATCTGACACTCTTAGCACACCTTGAACTCTAGCCAATTGCTTGACAAAGGAGCAAAGGGATGATATCACCACAGCAGTTACCCTGCCTTCTCCTATTATGCAAGAGAGAACCTTCAGTTAAGCAAAGGTTTCCAAGGTATTTGTATGACCTGCAAATTATGGATGCAGACAGATGGGGCTTCTTGAGATAAAAACACCACACATGTGAGTAAGAATGAAATGGCTTGCCAAATAAATGAGTTTGATTGATTTTTCTGATCTTGCAACTCATAAACAATATGATATTAGGACCTGGAAATTCTGAATTAGTTCCTCATATATCCTGTGTACTCTAGCTCATCAATATAATTTCCAGTCTTCTCCTTGTAAGTATAAGTCAGAGACCCTTTCTTTGAGCTCTGCCTAATGCTGTTGAATATCTTCAGTGAAATGCAATACCTTTAAATAAATTTACCCCCAATAGTAAGTGTGTTTTTAATTTCTGTAAGTTTAGGTTTTGCAACCTAAGCTGATTTTGCCAATGAATAAATAGCTTCCCATCTCAATAAGTATTTTCAATATAAGGCATATTTACATCTTTTGCATTAGACTTCTCATTGAAGGATTACCTTCCAAGAGTCATGAAACATAGATTTATAGAATATAGTGTATTTTAATGTATATACAATGTGAATTATATAGGTAGGAAACGAAAGCATCTAATATTCTACTGAAACTCAGGAGTCATTCTGTATTAAGCCAGAAGCTGAGCATTTAAATGAAAGCACTGGGATGTTCATCTTGTCTTTTACCAGAGGTGATCTTGATTTTTCCTTTAGTTTGTCCACATCTCTGATAAAAGAGCCAGCAGGAGTTTTACTGTTTCTAGGCTAACAGCAAAGGAAATAGAAATATCATAACTGCTGCTCTGTATGTGATAGTCAATTTGAAATACTGCATTTCAGATCCCCACACTGAGCTGTAAATTGTTATCTCCACTGTGTCAGACAATAACAATATCTGTAGGTTTATATAGAAAGAAAGAAAGAAAAAGAAAGAAAGAAAGAAGGAAAGAAAGAAAGAAGAGAAAAAAGAAAAAGGAAAAGAAAAAGGAAAAGAAAAAGAAAAAGGAAAAAGAAAAAGAAAAAAATTGAAGATACAAAGTTACAGGCATAAAGGCTTTTATTTGCTTCTTTCTTTTAACTGTGTGAAATTGATGGGCTTTTTATTTATCAAGCAGAAAATTTTCTTCTTTACTTAATGTATTAGTCTTAATATGTTTCCTAATGTTCATTTGGGAACCTTGCCCTTGTCTGAGCAGTCTTCTTCCTTCCATAATTCAGTAGGATAAAAACCATGAAAACTGTCCTTGATGTCCTTGGCAAAAACTTCATGCTTTAGATATGCTGTTGAGATTATAGGTTTTTTTCTTTCTTCTTGTAGGGGCTATTCTTGCAAGCAACTCCTGTGTAGCTATATCTTAATATACATTATTGAATTGTTAATATTTTCACAGTGAAGACTGTTATGATATTCTGCTACAAGTTAATGTTTTTGGGGTTCTCAGTCCGCTGTCTTCTCAAGTCAACCTACTAATAACTTGAAACTGATTCTGTAGGAGAAGAGGCACTGTGCAGCATTTGGAAATACATGAGTTACTGGTAGAGTTACATGAATACACGAATTACAGCAGCAGAAAGGAGCAACAGGGATGTAAAATGCTGAGCTGATTGCTAAAATTCTTCAAGGCACCTTCCTTCACCAGATCATATCCATTCCCAGTTGTTACATCGCGTGGTTTTTCCTACTTGCATGATTGTCTGTCTTGGTACTCCTATGCATTTTGATAGAGCTCAGCATGGTATTAGCAGAAAAGATTTTATGTAGTAAAGTGTTTTAAATGAACAAGTAATATATCTAATCATGACAAATGACCGGCTCAAGAAAACATTAAATATGGGAGTGAAGTGGGTGGTTTGACACAACCACAACCACAAGCACTACCACAACCACAGGACTCTAAGAAGAAGTCTGTTACATGGTGCAACAGTATGTTTGAAGGTCATGGTACTTATTTTGTATACTTTGTGCATATTTAGAATATATATTATAAGGATGCTTTTTTTGGATGTTTAGCACATATTCCTCATATATTTAATAGATTTTTCTGAGAATTACTGTTACAGCTTGACTGGACTCACTAAGGAAGAGAGATTGGGCATGTGAAAGTTCCAAAGTTTGGTAGAAAGAATTGATAGTGACTTAGGGAAAGAAATAGTACATATGGGGAAGCATGACTATATAAGAGAGAAAAAAAATGTAAGACATCTTCTTAACTCACATCAAAAAGGAGGATTTTTTGTTTGTTTGTTTGTTTGTTTTTGTGGTTTTGTTGGTATTATTCTGCCTGCAGGAGCTGGTTTGGGTTTTTTGAAGAAAACTCTGTTCCAAAAAAAATTTGAGAAGTATATCTGGTTTTTCCATACATAAGAGGTGTGAAAATTTGACAGTCAGAAGCTTGAAGCTAGGGTAAGAAATGAAAGAAGAAGTAAGAGTAAAAAAAATTGCAAGCCATGAAGATAGTCAGTCTGTATAATAGATACCTTGAAGATGCTTTGGAAGTTGTCCTCTCTAGTGGAGAAACTAGATTTAAACAAAAGCAGTGTATTAAGCAGGACCTACATATGATGAATGTGCTTTCTAGCTTAGACCATGATTTAAAATCCTGCTCAAAGGAGGAGGTTTCTATAGAAATAGCCTAAATGATAGTTGCATTTCATGCAAATATGCCAGAAAATCAATAAGAAGCATTCCCCAGGTTTGAGCTTGATGAAGCAGCCAGAGATGTTTATTAAAACACATTTAGTGCCCATGGTGTGAAGGATTTAAGGACTCACAATGAGAATAGCAATAAGGGGATGTCAGACTGGAAGCATTCATAGAACATGTTTAGTTTATGTTCTGTGAGGATTTGGATGCATAGGGGCTCAATGAATGACCTGTCTTAGCAAGCTGTGCATCCTTCATAACCATGCAAAGCCATATGAAAATCCTGCTGGAGGCTATGTTGCAACCATGTACTTGAGCAGAGGATAGTTTCTTTCTGTTATTCTTAATCTGTACATTCTTTCCACACAATCTCCCAACAATATTAATAAATGTTCAAAGTTGTCTAGTCAAAATACCACATTTTAAGTACTGTTGTTTAAATTGCAGAAGTAGGAAACAAATTTTGGGGAAAAGACTGGTTATAGAAGGTGGCCGCAAACTTAATTTGGCTCCTTTCTGTGGAGGGAGCAGAGACCCTCTCTGGAGAAAAAGCAGGCCCTAGAGAGAGAGCCCCATGGAACAGAATTCCTTAGATAAGAAATTGTTAACTTAAAATGACTAATACTAGAAATATTCCCTCCTTTGCAAATCCCTGCTTTATCTTTTAGGAAGGTAATTGGTCCCTTTTTTCAATCCCTCTAGTAATTGGTCCCTTTTAACCTAAAATACCTAGTAGTTGGCTAACTTCAGAATCCTTGATATTATTGGTCCATTTCCAAGACACCCTGACCCTACAAAAGCCCCCTTTTTACCCCACCCAGTAGATTTGCTGCCCTGGGACCCCTTAATAGATGAAATAAAGAGTCTGTGGAACTTCCTCTGCGGCACTTCCCGATCTCTTTCTCTGCTAGCCAAGAAGGTACTTTGCAAGCAAAGAAAATTACAGAAGAGCTGATAGCCTATGCACTTCTATGCACTGCTTGCATCCTAGTACTTTGTGGCTGAAACCTGCCTGAGACTCCAGGAAAGGCTGTCCCTCACAAGACAACCTATCTGGGCTCTTTGTGGCAATTCGGGGCCAAACCCAGGCTCTGACAGCTGCACCTTTCTGATTATATGAAAATTTATTCATTAATTTTGTGATCCCCTGCCCTATCCTTCAGTTTTGGACTTTTCAGCATGAAGAGGTTCTTATTGTGGAAAGGAGTTCAGTTTAGTTCCTTGAAATTCTTTCCATAATCAGAATTTTAGGGAGAATATTTAAGATTTTTATCCATATCTCCAGCTTTCCAAGAAAATATTTGGAAGCAGATTGACCACCTTTATTTATGCATATAAAAACATACTTTTGTTTGTTGGAGGATTTGAAAGAATATTTAAATATTTTAAAAATTTTAAAAATTTAGGTGGTGCTATGGGCTTTTTGTGTAAGAGATGATAAGTTTCCATGGCTCTACTGCAGGAATAAATGTTGATGCCATCATTTGTACGGGTATTTATTGATTGCAGTGGAGAATCTGGGATGAATTTAGTGTTGTTAACTCAGAAGATATTCTGGAAATCATAATCCGAAGCAGTGTGGTTATTGATAGATTATTCTCCATGTGAATTTCTGCACAGTCTAAATTGTTCACTGTTAAATGACATATTTATTCGCAGCAAATTTATTTTTACAAAGAATTGCAAAGACTTCTAAAAAAGTGACAGACATGCCATGCATGAACATGACATTGCCTTAGAGCAAACTGTATGATTTGTATAGTCAGTATATTTTGACATGGAAAGCTCACCTGGAGCTGGCCAGTACAAGTTATTTGATATGATACCATTTCTTTTCCTGTGTGTGCTCTGTTCTCTCAGTCTGGTGAATAATATATTTCTGAGGCAGTTTGGTGGAACCTAAATTTATTTTGTAAAAGAAAGGGGTCTTTGGATGCTTAGATCAGCTAGGCATCAAAGTACAGCAAAACAATAGGACTAAGATGAAACAAGTTTTTCTCAGATACCAAAATGTGTAACGGGACGCTTGTGATGCCAAACAAAGTTAATTCAGAATTTGCCTTTCTCTTGAATGGGATCAGAATTCAGTTTAAAAATATAAGTTTTGTACAAAAGAGCAGTAGTGCATGTATAGAAACAGTTCTTCAATACCTGCTTCTTTCAGCAGTCAAATTTTTTTAAAATCAACAATAAATATCAACTTGTCTTTTAAAGGCCAACAGAGTAATTTAAAGTATTTTTCCCTTGCAACAGTATTCAAATAGAATATCAGGATCAGAATATCAAAGCCACATAAAGTCAAAAGATATCATATAATATAAATGTTTATTTCTCGTAAAGCTGCAACAGCTCTATGAATTGTCTGAAGATTATTACACAGACCAAACATTTTAAGAGGGGGTTTCTGTNAATTTCTGCACAGTCTAAATTGTTCACTGTTAAATGACATATTTATTCGCAGCAAATTTATTTTTACAAAGAATTGCAAAGACTTCTAAAAAAGTGACAGACATGCCATGCATGAACATGACATTGCCTTAGAGCAAACTGTATGATTTGTATAGTCAGTATATTTTGACATGGAAAGCTCACCTGGAGCTGGCCAGTACAAGTTATTTGATATGATACCATTTCTTTTCCTGTGTGTGCTCTGTTCTCTCAGTCTGGTGAATAATATATTTCTGAGGCAGTTTGGTGGAACCTAAATTTATTTTGTAAAAGAAAGGGGTCTTTGGATGCTTAGATCAGCTAGGCATCAAAGTACAGCAAAACAATAGGACTAAGATGAAACAAGTTTTTCTCAGATACCAAAATGTGTAACGGGACGCTTGTGATGCCAAACAAAGTTAATTCAGAATTTGCCTTTCTCTTGAATGGGATCAGAATTCAGTTTAAAAATATAAGTTTTGTACAAAAGAGCAGTAGTGCATGTATAGAAACAGTTCTTCAATACCTGCTTCTTTCAGCAGTCAAATTTTTTTAAAATCAACAATAAATACCAACTTNAGTCAAATTTTTTTAAAATCAACAATAAATATCAACTTGTCTTTTAAAGGCCAACAGAGTAATTTAAAGTATTTTTCCCTTGCAACAGTATTCAAATAGAATATCAGGATCAGAATATCAAAGCCACATAAAGTCAAAAGATATCATATAATATAAATGTTTATTTCTCGTAAAGCTGCAACAGCTCTATGAATTGTCTGAAGATTATTACACAGACCAAACATTTTAAGAGGGGGTTTCTGTTTTTCTCTAAATTTTCTTCTTGAAACAAGAGATAACAAGTTTTAAACAGTCTATTATTGATGTCAGCCAGAGCTATCAAATGTTAGTCAAGACTTTTTAGTTATTATCTCTGATCTCTTTTTCTTGTTTGATGTGTTGTCTTTGAAAGGATGACATAAACTTCAAAATACACAGTTAGTATTGATTGTTATTTTAATAGTGGACAGTGGTTGCAACAGCACTCTCTTGTATCCAGCTTATTTTGCAAAGAACTTCATGCACATCTACTGTAATTAAAATATAATGTAGCATTTTCTTAGTGTTGTGGTTAAGGTGACTGGGGTAAGATATTTCAATTGTCTGCGTGCTCTATGGTTCAAGAAAGCACATCTGTAAATATTTTCATCTTCTCTAAATCAAAAATAAAATGTGACTTCAAGACTGGAGATTGAGATGTGGATTCTTTAAGCATGGTGTTAGGCACTAAGATTCAAATAATAATTGTAGCATTTAAGTTAATGGAATTGATGAAGAATAAGGCAAAGAGAATATTTAATAAGTTTAAAACTTCATGGCATAGTTTTAGAGTTGACAGGAAAATGTTTCTCTGAGAGGCTTGATAATGAAGTTCCTTTCAGCATTGATGCTTACAGTCCCTGTTTTATTACTTATGTGATAACTCACAAGATAATTATTCATCACAAAATCCCTATTAATTCTTAATGCTTGGTGCTGTGGGTACAATAAACATGGTGTATCTATTAGGCTGATTTTAAATCCATGCAAGTGTAATGAAGAGAGCATTTAATAACAATAAGTAGGTTAACAATAACATTTACTCATCAGAAGGACTTCCATCATCTCAAGTTGTTATAAGCTGTGAAAAAGAAGAGATGGAACTGGATGTAGGATTTCAAGTCTGAGTTAATTCCATTGACTTTAATGATCCCTTGGGCCAAATGAATTATTAGTGAGGTAACAGCAAATGAAAAAGGTCCAGAGCACTGTAAAAGTTGCCTCACTTGAGATTATATATTGGCTTTCATTTACCTGGAGGTGATTATGCTGTGGAGACAAGCAATTGGTTTTGCACATCCACTTTCTCTTTCCTTTCTCATGAGTGTTTTGGGACAGAATTTTTTGCTTTGCTTCTGTTGACAGCCTACATGTTTTTTGATTTTTTTTTTTTTTTATAATTATCATAATAATTTTGTTCAATTTCATTAGTCCAGGTCAAGCTCTTAAAAATATATAGCTTTGTGTATTTGCGCAAGAATGGGACACAAAATTATCTCTGCCTTAAAATATCTTTTTCAAGTTGTCCTTCTGCTGTTCTCTGATGTGATGGGAAAACCCACTCTGAAACTTTTGAAAAGTAGTTTTGAACTGGATGATATGGAATAAACAAGTCTATGGACTGTAACATTCTATGAAAAATATTTAGTGGTTTCAGATTTACAATGGTAGTGCTGAGTTGATAGATGATGTAAATGTCTCTTTTCCAGCCTTGGTGGTTCTATGATTGTATGTATATCTCATAAACAGNAAACCTATATATCCCATATAACCCATATATCTCCTAACAAGGTGTTTCTCCATTCTTTGCATGACCCTCATGCTAATAATTGATTGTTGAATATTCCATTAGAATAATTTTGTGACCATATTTGATACACATATGTATGATTACATAAAGTAGTTTAAATATTTTAAATTTTGCTGCAACAGAGCTGACAGGTTTTATTTTTTTAAATAGTAATCCTTTGCTTATTTTCTATTTTCTTTTCTCTGTAGACATACCAGTCTGGTCAAGGGTTGTTACAATTACCCATCAAAAAATCTCTGTTTAGCATTTCCTGTTGTGTTGCCCTCACAAACCAGGCAGTGCAACATCTTAGGATATCAGTGGTATCCAAATTATATTAACTATATAAAAACAAAACAAACTGAAAAAACAAACACTGCCCTTTTCCC
>VZTT01020035.1:91783-103983 GCA_013400855.1 Buphagus erythrorhynchus | reverse complement strand
GATATGAGGTCTAAATGGAGGTTAAATGTGGAACTGCAACACATGATTCGTCTTGCTCATAAGGAAATGGCTTATTTCTTTCATTTGAGAATTGATCTACATCTCAGAACTCTGGCATGCAGACTAATACCAGGAAAGCTGAACAGCTGATGGTCCTTGGGTCACCAGTAACCTCCTTGTGACTCCAAAGAAGCACACAGCTTCTTTGGAGTCAGAAAACAAGCAAACTGGCACCACCCTTATTCTTCAGGTGTCATTTATAAGCATGCAGCATGAGTATCCTCAGTTACACTGTACCTTAATCTCAGATTACTGTACTGTGTTGTCTTATGGTAGTAGTAGACCAATCCTAGCACACCAAAGTATGAAATCTATTTGACAAAACAGGGAAAGTTTACTAAAACCGACACATTAACACTATGACTGAAGCATTTGTGTAACTGGAAAACCAGAAGTACAGAACAATCTTCAACCTCGTTTATTAAGTGCTTAAACTTAGCTTCTGTTTTAAGAATTACTGTTTGCCTTTTAGCTAATTTCTGTTCTGAACTTGGACTGAGTCATTTTTTCCATTACTGAAAGCAAGCTACTTGTTTTTATTGGATGCTCTAAGTCTAAGCATGTTGAGAACATCACAACTACAGAACTATAGTTAAAGCAAGATAAAATTTGCTGAAATTAAACAATTAAAATGAGATTGAAGCTAGAGTTACAGCCCAGCTACTTAAAACAATATCTTCAGAATACTATTATATCAATATACATAATTTAATCCATTCCTTCTTTGCCCTCAAGTAACACACAGCAACAGTTTTATCACCTCTTGGATGGATTTTAGAGACCCAACTTTTAGATCTTTTTACCACTAGGGATCTTAACTAACACCATCTCATATGCAAGCAGGTAACCAACTGTGTAGTTTTAATTCATTACTTTAGGATCTTGACTTTATATAAATGAAAACTTAATAAAAATTAGAGACTGTTGAAAGATCCTCTCTGTCACATTAGAAATAAAGTCTTTGAACAGCAAGATAGCATTTCTTTTCTTTAATAGTTATTACATTAAATGTGTGAAGAAACTATTACCAAAAAAATTTACATTTTGCAAGATCAGATGATTTCACATGACAGCATTCCTGTTTCCAAAAAAATGCCTAAATGTTTACAGGTTGGAGTAAAGTTACCCTAAAGAAGCTGAATAATTATGTCTACCCAACTACTCAAATTAATCAGGTAAGTTAAGAAACAAACAAAACACCACAAAGTAAACACTAAACAGTCCAGGAACTGTGGAAAATTCACCCCCTACTCCCCTCACCCCCCAGTACTACTATAGTGCCCCTCAATTCACCAGTTACAGATACAAATGAACATACAATCTATATTTGACAGAATGGCATAAGTAAAACAAAAATTTTTCTTCAAAAATAATCAAACATTAAAATGCAAGCAAGCATATTTCATGTATTTGATGGTGTTCTTCCTCCCCAAACTTCATATACATCTTCCACTACGATGCATTGTAGAGCAGGAATGATGTCTTCAGGAGTCTATCCAAAGGCTAGCACAAATGAAGCCACTGTTTCCTTAGGAATTTCCACTGTGTATGTACGTCAGGGCCATGAGAGAAAAGCCACTGAATACAGCAGTTGCCACATAAGTTCCCATATTACTGTAAAACTAAGAGCCCTAAACACCAGACCAGGATCTCCAGAAAGATCTATATCCACATCTGTGGAGCAATTCAGGTTTTCTGGAAGAGATTTGTGCTTCAGTAGCCAAAAATCCACCGGAGTGTAGAAAAAAAAGCAGTGTCTCCAAAAGGGGAAAAAAAAAAAAACCAACTAAAAATAAAACAAGAAAACCAGAGAGACAAGCATTATTTAGCACATAAGCAAAAGTCCTGATCTCCCCAAACAATACTCCTGAAGAACTATGTTGGGCATCTATGTTTCTGTATCCAATTCAAAGAATCATTACTCAAAGTAGACAATCTAAACCATACTTTCATTTAAAAAAAAAGCCACACCCAAAAATACCTTCTGTTGAAACTCATTTCTCATCAAGCCAGTGCCCCCTGGCACCTCTCAGTCACAGGCAATTTAAACAAAAAAATAAGTCAAAAGACAATGCAAGGCAAGATTGCTGCAAACTCTAGGAAAGTAATGTAAGATAACTCATGTATTAAATAAACATTTCCTTACTTACACAGCACTAAAGTTAACAACTGCATTTTACATTTCTGCTTTGTGGAACAAAGAATGCTTTGCTGTAACAAAACTTGTTACTCTCTTTTTGTAACAAACCTTTTCTGCCTGGTATGCTACAATTCCTCCTTTCCACACTTTCTCTGCTTCCTATGTCATGCTTTTCAGGAATTAAGACCACACTTCTGTCCAGACTAACTTTGCAGGAGGTGAAAAAGTTATAACACATGCCTACCTATCTGCCAAAAAAAGGTGAGCTCTGAGATCCAGGAACAGATTGAGCAAAGACATCCCTGTTCAGCAGACTGAAGCCTGTAAGGCTGCATTTAGACTGGAGAGAAACTCCTTGCTCGAACTGACTAAAACAGGAAAGACCACACTACACGCTATCAAGGTCAACATAATATGAAACAGCATCCTAAAACTGCTGGCTAGATGCACAAAGGAAAAAGACCTGCAAAGCAAAAATAATTTTATTCCTCCTGGCAACCTTGGGAATAAAAAAAAATAAGATACCAGAATACAGCAAGAAACAGACGATTGTTTGGTAGATAACTACAGTAAGCATCTCATCCCATTTCTAGTTATGTACTTGCTTTCCATGGCCAAGGATTTGAGGAAGTTGGAATTCCTTAGACCCTAAAAATCAAAAGCCTCATACCTCAGATTACAAAAAAGGTCTTTAAAGTAGAAGAAAACTCCCTCATTTCTATTTCACCTAAAAGTAAGGAGACAACGGCTAAAGGCAAATATCCTCCAGATACTTCAGTGTCAGAAGTAGTATTGCCTTCCACTAGACACTCAACAGCCAGCATCTAAAGGTACTTTATACACTTTTAAATACAGCCCACCTCGTAAGAGAAAGTAGTACCATGCTCACAGTGTCTACCACTTGAGAACTCAATCAGAAAGGTTGTAAAACCGGTGCAACAGCAGATTTTTGTCTTCAAGGACCAGTAGAAAGGTTTTGGTTGTGTTTGGGGTTGTTTTTTTTTCCTCTTTTACATAATTTTTAGCAAACCACAGTTCTATTTTGTCTTTCACCTTCTAAATGGTCACCCAAAAAGCACTTTGCACCAAAAAGAATTCTTAGTGTGATCTGGATATTGGGAAAGATCTTTACAATTTTGCATCTTTCACTGCATTAGTTGGGGAGGTTTTTTTGCAGCCTTAGGGCACAATCACAAGAGTCTTTTTTCTTTAAAGGCAAAGTTTCAGTATAGCTACTAGGAATGCAGATTAAGGAGGCTGATGATTTTACTTCCAGTTTATGTAGGACCCTTGGGAACATGTTAGGAGAACTGTTTGGTAGTTTGCCTGCATATATTGCCAGCTTTGCTTCTGCCTACAAGTCAGATTTTTGTCAAAAACTAAACCTGAAGTAATGCTGGTGGCAAGCCTCCATGAAAACCTAAAACATGCAGCAAGCTTTCACAGAGACTAAAGATCTCTACAGCAGTTAAACGACGGTTTTATAAGTTTAAATAAGTAGTCTCCTGGGAACAGCACAGAACACTAGCAACTAATACAATTTCACCCAATTTTTGTCTTCAGTTTCCAAAGCTAAACTAAGGATGAAACAGTAAATCTTTCATCTAGGCAGTACATTAAATTTTGAGCCACAGATTCATGCAAGTGTCCTTTTAAGCATATAATTTGTCACTTCTACATTCAATAAGCTTTTTAGCTCAGCCAATTCCACACCAACCTCTTCAACTGCAGGTGATCAGCATCACTGCTGCACGAAAATGTACATATTTGTCAACCTATCCTGGTTTCCTGCCATTCAGTCAGTAAAAGCTGATTCAGTCCAAATTTACACTAACTCCCTAAAACAATAGCCACAGAAGTAAAGGTTGAGGAATAGCAATGGTTTGTTGTTTTAGGAGAGGAAGTTAGGATAACTAAGAATTACGAAGAAAAGACTTATGTGAAAAAAGAAACAAAAAAGACTTTGGATAGTAAGCAGTGCCTTCATACAAATACTTGCTGATTTTCTGGGAAAAAAAATCACAGATTGAAAGCAAGTGGCAAATGCAAGACTCAGCTTTGGTTTTTAAACAGAAGAACAAAGTTATGAGTTTGCTTCAGTATTTGTCTCCTGGAATTCACAGCTGCTTGGCTCCAATTTCCATCTGCAAAATGAATAATTTCCATTTTAGGAGACCAGCTTGCAGGAGGTCAGAGCAATCTGGCTATACTTGATTACACATCATAGCTGGTTACAAGCTGAAGGAGCTGCCTGTGCCAGCATATGCACAAAATAAAATCTAAGTTCATCAAAGCAAGTTTACAGGACCTCATCAAGGCAAAAGTTGCACTGAACTACACTTCTGAGATTCAGCTGCTACTGGAGAATTTAATATTTACTTCTAGCAGTTTTAGCTCAAATGCTGGATGAAATTACAAATTAAATAATCCCATATCACAGTGATGGAGAGCCAGGATTTTGGCTTCATGCATTCAAAGATTTCTCTATCTCGAAATTCAGTGGCATGTACAACTCATATATTTATCAATTAACAAACCCAGAACATCCATTTTTCTCCTTTCCTATAGTCCTTTTCAAGAACTCCGGGGAAAAAAAAAGGAACACTGATTTATGGCACTTAGTGGAAGTACAAGTTGCTACAACTACTGGCAAAATACAGGAAAGAATTATGGCAATACGGAAAACTCAGAATTATTCAATTGTATGTGACACATATATTGAAATCACACGTGAAAGCCGACACTAAAGTAGAGACTTGAAAGTTAAAGCTTGTCTATTTGAACATTCTTCTAAAAAAATATAAATTACTGACATCGGCTTCAATTCCCAAGCTCAAAAAGAATGCACAAAAGTTTATTTCATCAAGGATTCAGAGATTTAAATACAACATTTTAGCTCATTGTTTTATGGCTGAAGAGCACTGTCAATCAGCTAAGCACCTGTTCTACCCATACAGTAACTGTAGTAACTGTAAACTCTAGTAAAAACAGTTTGAAGACATGGTGATACTGCAGATTAATTCCATCACTACTATACATCTGAAGGTTCTAGAGCACACCTGCCTATTCAACCCTGAACACAGGACACATCACAAGAGTCAATAAAAACTAAATTACATGAAAACACCTCTTAATAGACGCCAAGAAAAGCCACTCAATGTTAAGAATTATTAACCATAAAATATAACTTACACTTGAAGTGGGAGGAGAGAAAAGTATATCTGCTTAGACCATAGCCATCACAGCAGCCTGTTTCAAAAACAGGCTACCACTCTTTGCTGTAGAAAGGAAAAGTTGTTTAAGAGAAATAGATCAGAAAGTCTCCAAATACTTCTAAAGCTAAGTAAATAAACAAAACCATTATGAGTTTGCTCTAATCTATACCCTTCTGATCTATCTATAACTCGCCTATAAAAATACCTATTCCTGTTGCAAAAATGCAACTTTTCTTGACCACAGCTTCTTTTAACTATAGCATCTTCAGCAAGATATTTCCAATAAGCTTCCCTCAATAGGAAAGTCCTACAGCCTACTGAACCATAACCAGTTCAATTGGACCTTTCGCACTATTTTGATAAGATGCAGCACTTCCCTTTGATTCTTGGTTTTCTTGACCTGTGACAGAGACAAAGGGATGCACTTGATGGCAAATCAAAAGTCTCACATTAAACAAGCCTCAGAGTACATATTAAAGAAAAGCCAAGACAGTGAAGCAGCCACACCACTGACTCAATTACAGAAACTCACCCCTTGCTGGCTATAGGGAGGATTCTCTTATCATGACAGACAGTCCATTTAGCCAGTATATTACAGCCCTGCTGTATGTTTCAGTTTAGACACTGTGCCCAGTGTAATTTTCAAATTAAAGGCTACTCTCATTCCCTCCAGCACTCTTGCAGAGAATGGGGCAGACACATTACTTTCCCCTAGTTATTCCAGAAGACCTCATCACTCTGCTACTCATCAGCCTTTGACACCATCTCCCACACCATACTCCTGGAAAAGCTGTCAGCTCATGGCTTGGACAAGTGCACCCTTTATATTTATATGGGTTAAGAACTGCCTGGATGGCTGGGCCCAATGAGAGCTGGTGAACAGTGCTGCATCTAGCTGGTGGATGGACTCTGATGGCATCCCCCACAGACCAGCTTTGGGTCCAGTCCTCTTTAATATCTTTACTGATGATTGGAATGAGGAGATTGAGTCTACCATTAGGAAATTCGCAGACAACACCAAGTTGGGTGTGTGTGTTGAACTGCTGGAGGGTAGGAGGGCTCTGCAGGAGGCCCTGGACAGGCTGGATCCATGGGCTGAATCCAATGAGAAGAGGTTCAACAAGACCAAGTGCTGTGTCCTGTACTTTGGCCACAACAACCCCATGCAGCACTACAGGCTGAGGCCAGCGTGGCTGGACACCAGCCAGGCAGAAAGGGACCTGGGGGTACTGATTAACAGCAGCTGAACACGAGCCAGCACTGTGCCCTGGTGGCCAAGAGGCCAACGGCATCCTGGCCTGTATCCGAAATAGTGAGGCCAGCAGGACCATGGCAGTGATTCTTCCCTAGTACTCAGCACTGCTGAGGCTGCACCTTGAGTGCTGTGTCCAGTGCTGGGCTCCTCAGTTTAGGAAGGATGTTGAGAAGCTGGAGCATGTCCAGAGGAGGGCAACAAGGCTGGTGAAGGGTGTGGAACACCAGTCCAGTGAGGAGCAGCTGAAGGAGCTGGGAATGTTTAGCCTGGAGAAAAGGCTCAGGGGAGACCCTATCACTCTCTGCATCTCCCTGAAGGGAGCTGTAGCCAGGTGGGGGTCGGTCTCTTCTCCCAGGCAACAAGCTATAGGACAAGAGCACACAGACTTAGGATGTGCCAGAGGACGTCAGGTTGGATGTAAAGAAGAAATTCCTCACGGAAAGGGTCACTGGGCATTGGAATGGGCTGCCCAGGGAGGTGGTGGAGTCACCATCCCTGGAGGTGTTTAAGGAAAGACTGGATGTGGCACTTAGTGCCATGGTCTAGCTGACAAGGTGGTTTAAGGTCATAGGTTGGACTCACCCCAAAGGTCTTTTCCAACCTAGTTGATTCTGTGATCATGTATTAGGAAGAACTTCCCTCCTCATTCTGGCTAAACTGGCAACAATATTGCTGTTGTATGAATATAGTGTTTCGGGTAAGGAGGGAATCATTTATCCTCTCATAAGTCAACAACTTTCTGCAATAGTGACTACAGTGGTTAATAACTTCTTTCCAAACATCTGTTATCGCAGAGTCAGGTTCCACCAACTGATAAAATTCAAGCCACTGCATTTGTCTAGAACTCTTAAGTCCTACATGCAGAAAGCAAGAAAACTGCAGAACCCTCCCCCCCAACACACTGTGCCTAAACTGGATGTACTATCTGCATCCTAACCTAAGACTTTAAGAAATATTCTTATATGCAACTTCTAAAGCCAGAGCATTACTAGAAGTGGACTTATCCTGACACACCTACAGGTTGGGCAGAGAGATGACTGAGAGCAGCTCTGGAGAAAAGGAATTTAGGGTGATGTTTGATGAAAAACTCAACAGGAGCTGTCAGCATGCAGTCATAGCTCGGAAGACAAACCATACCCTGGGCAGTGTCAAAAGGAGTGTGGCCAGCAGGTCAAGGGAGAAGATTCTCCCCCTCTCCTCTGCTCTTGTGAGGCCCCACATGGAGTGGTGTGTGAAGTTCTGATGCTCCCAGCTTAAGGGCATGAAACTGTTGGAGCAAGCCCAGAGGAGGGCCATGAAGTTAAGAGGACTAGAGCACCTTCCCTGCAGAGCCAGGCTGAGAGAATCAGGGCTGTTCAGCCCAGAGAAGAAAAGGGTGCATGGAGACCTCATAGCAATCTTCCAGTACCTGAAGAAGGCCTACCAGGAAGCTGGAGAAGGACTTTTTGTCAGGAACTGTAGTGACAGAACCTGGAGTAAAGGGTACAAACAGAAAGAGGGTAAATTTAGACTAAATATTAAAGGAAATTTTTTACTGTGAGTGTGGTGAGACACTGGAACAGGCTGGCCAGGGAGGTTGTGGATGACCCAGCCCTGACAGTGCTCAAAGCCAGTTTTGGTAAGGCCTGGACCAACCTGATCTAGGCAGGAGCTGTCACTGCCCATGGCAGGGGTTTGGTTGAGATTAGACGACCTTTAAGGTCCCTTCCAACCCTTAACATTCCATGACTACATGAAAAATAATTGGGATTAAGGAGGTAAATACCTTAACAGTCATATTCTCAGTGAATCAAGTCACCGGAAGTGCCAGCAGCATTTCACAATCTACACTCTGAGGTTGACAAGAGCCAAAGTATATGGAAATCTTTGGTTTACATATTTGGCTTTACAGGAACAATTCCTTGTATTCTGCAATTCCTTGCATTAAGCAAAGTTCAAATATTCCAGAAAGAGAAATTTATATTGCACTCATGGGTTTGGGGGGTATGGAGTCATCCTAGGTATCCTAACAAGGAGGAGGAAAAGCAGACGTAATCATGTGCCTCAATGGCTGCTGATAGCACTAAAGGAACCAACCCTCATCTGACCTTTCTTGGAGAAAGAAATCAAAGCAGAGCACTTGCTGGGTTTCTATAAACACCAGCACCTTGTTAAGGTCTCTACAGATTAAGACTGGGATTTGGAGACTGCTTTTATAACTCTAGAAGCACCAATAACCAACCAGTGCTGCTTAGTCATTAAAAGCTACAAGGCAGATGGATTTGACTGTCAAAACCCCAGTTTCTGTAACATGAGTAGAGCAAGGAGACAGGAGGACAGAAGAAAAGAAAGGGGGGCAATTTACCTGGATTAAAAAAATTCCTACCTCTGTCATTGTTCTATCTTAGGATCAGAAGATTATTTTTTACCCTGTTTCCCAATGCCCACCTTCACCTAGGTCACAGAACTTCTTAAAAAGAGAAACTTATGAAGCTGTATGGTGTAATATGGGTCTCATGAATCACTGCTACCGAGAGATAAGTACAGAAGTGTATCAATAAAGTTTGTGATGTCACTCCTAGTTAAGTGACACTCCTCAGCTTTACAGCCTATCATGAGCTCAACCGCAGAACAGTTGAACCCAGATTTTAAACCATTTTTGTTTTAAAAAGTGAAGGTTCTGACTTAAAGTTTAAAACCCAAGTAATATTTGCAGTTTAAGCCGCAATGAAGCAGTCCAAATCAGTTGACTTAGGCTGTTAGTTGTTTAAATTCTGCATAAGCACCCTTCAAGTATTAACAGAATTCAAAGCATGTTATCAAATACATTATCAGCAGCGAAACACGACAAAGCAAAATGAATAGGGGGAAAAAAGCACCAAGAAAATTCTCCCACATTTAAGTCATTTAACTTGGCAATATAAAATAAAATTAGACAATTACAGAGCAGAAATTAAAAGGGCTCAAAATCCTACAAGAAATTAAGGAACAAAGTCTTTCAAAGGCTGTCATGAGAGTTTGTCTTGAAAAGACAAAGTACTTGTTACAATATGTGCAAGTAAGTAAGCAGCTATTGAGAAACAAAGCCCTTGAAGATCTCCCAAAATGGGGAAATTACACATCAGATCTTAAAGTGAACACTTCAGTCAAATCTCTGTGTAGCTGACGATAAATTATGTCACTGAAGAAGATACGGTTCTGATGCCAAGGTTTCTTAAGTGCTTAAATGCTATTTGGTCTTTTATTTGAATCCCCAGTTTGCCTGCCTTCAACTTTTAGTGATGCCTTTATTTGTATACTGTGTTTTGGAAACAAAAAATCCCCATCACATACACAAGAAAACCAACACAAAAATCCTAAAAACAAACTTAAAAGGAAAAGTATTTTTAATAGGACTACTATAATGCAAGCTTTTCTATGCCAGAGCTTTCTTGGTTTTATGTTTTAATCCAGCATATGCACCTGACATGGCAGGTGTCTTATTCTAAAAAAAGATGCCAAACCACAATTGCAGCAACAGCTTTTGAAATACACTATCTTAATAATCATGCATTTTGTTTTAGTAAGCTTTCCTGGCTTTTGTAAAGTTTTTGAAAGTCAAACTGAAGCTGTGGACCTTCCCTTAGGAACTGCTCCATCCACATCCAGAAAAATTCCTGTTTCCATCTTCCTTGTGTCATAGAACCTACTAATAAGGCTCCAGAAAGCTATGACACTTTGTTCGTAGGCACAGCAATTCTCACAAAGTTAGGCTCCCTGCAGCAAAAAACTCTAATAGTGCTTATCTCCAGCAGTCACATCCTAACAGCTACTTGGGCTTGCAAGTGCTATTTGCTATAATTACAACTGACAGGTTTTATACTATTACAGAGTACAGCAACCTCTTCAATTGCTGAGAAAACAACTGAGAAAGAGCTCTCCTACCCCCAGATCCCACATGGGTAACTGATAAAACAATTTACAAAATACATAATGTATCTTCTGTCATTCATACCACGTTGTTCCCTATTTTCCTTATAGTTTTTAAATCACCACTCCTGTATTTACCTAGTGCTAGAGATAAAACTTGTTACTACAGTAACTTCATGAGCTTTCTTAGGAGTCATGTTTGATAGATCAGGCCAAAGCCCACCTTCAGAATTTAGTAAGTCTATTAGAAATGTTAAGTACAAGAGTCACTAGACCTGTTAAGTTACTCCTCTGCAGAGACACAGGAAAGCTGTTTCTCTTCCTAGATGTATGAATACCTGATAAACATTGTAACATACAAGCATTAGCATTCACTACCACTATTAAACACATACACACAAAGCTATAGAGAGACCAGTGCCAAGTATTCGGCTAGGCTGTCTGCAAGGAAGTAGACACTGAGTGACCAGAAAGCCATGTTCAGAGAGGTTCATAAACAAAAACACACTGACAGTCCCAGTGCTAGCACAACTCACCCCTCTGCTCTGTTATACTCAGAAACCAAGAAACTGACATTACACAAAAATTCTCCTTTCAGAGGTAAACACTAAACTCTTTTTTTCTACTGAGGAAATGAAGTGCAGGCTCCTCATTAAAAAAAAAGGACCTAAAATAATTCAATTTGCTACAGTGGCTGAATAAAATAGAAGTGGGAAATTGTGAAGTTTGGCAAGCTTTCTAAAGACATTGTTTTATATGATTGGATAGAAGTGAGATTATTACTTATCAGGAATCCACAGCAGACACAATGCTGGCATCCCCATTTTCAGTCTTCATTTTGGATAAAACCTAAGGCAATTCATTTTGCCCAAATTTTCAGCAGATTCAGCACCTAAAGTACCATGTTTAAAAACATTTCCAAATAACAGATTAGCAAAACAAGTTTAAGAGCATTGACTTTTCATAAAAATAGAAATAAAAATAAAAAATAACTTAATGCTGCAACAACAATAAGCAGGGTTACTTATATTTTCTAGAATATGGGATTAGTAGCCATAATTCACACTGATTGAGGAAATAATACAAGTAGTTTCAGATTGTTTCATCTCTGGGATGGGGAAGCACACTTTTGGAAAACGGATTTATTTTGATAAGATTATTCACTTAATTAATCCTACTTATTCAAGTATAACTGCATCTATTTGCAAACACACTGCAACACTTTCCTTAAAACTTGGGACAATGTGCTTTGCAGCCTTAAAATAACAACTTTTCCACTTCAGCAAGAAAAGCATAGGTTGTCAGTCAAGAACACTAAAGCAAATGTCAGGATATTTGTAAGCTGAAAGTTCCAAAGCTGTAAGTCTGAGATGGTATTCCAGTTTCAAAAGGGGCCCACAAGGATCCTGGCTTTGACAGAGGAATGCAGCTCCACAGTGAAAGCTTCATCTAAGTTAACTGTTTTAGAAGGCAGCACTGACCACACACATACAGTGTACACGCTTGTCAGATGCGTTCACCTCAGTTGCCAGTTGAAGATATTGTTATTTTGCCTTAGACAAATACTTGCTTCAAGTGTGAAATTTTAAGAAAACTGATAAGGTAAGTTCATCCTGTAAGTTTGGAGATTTGTTAGAATTAC
>VZTT01020035.1:72963-89034 GCA_013400855.1 Buphagus erythrorhynchus | reverse complement strand
AAAAAACAACCAAAAAAAACCCAACATGATAAAAGAATAACAAAACAAGTTGAGAAAATTACTCCAAAATTCTCAGTGGTAGAACATCACAATGAGAGCATTAGAAGGTTTGGTGGTAAGTAGGTTGGTTCCCCTCCAAACAGTGAGACTTAGACATCATTTTTGTAACTGAGTACAAACCTTTTTGTACAAAACTAAGTCCTCCTACTTGACAATTTTGAAAAGTTAACAAATTTACTGCATGCACCAGTATTTTGATTCTCCAAGAGAGTCATGATAGAAGCCACATCCAGGAGGTTACTAGGATAGCTTCGAGCTATCTAGTATCCTAGAGTAACATTCTAGAGATTTAAGGCTCTGGCAACCAAGTCTTTGCTCTTACATCTTGATGCGCTGCATGTGCTGCAGCCCCAGCTCAAATACATGACCTGCGTTATTATTCATAAGAAGGAATCCAGACAGTGCAGCCGTAATACCCTCTATCAAGTTCTAAGGCAAAGGGATCCAGCGCTGGTAGATTTTTATGTCCCTTTTGCATCACTGTTTGCAGTTTGAAAGGGTGTCATAAGAAGGACACAGCTGGTGCCAAAGGTATCCATACTTGTTACCATATCAGGTACTAAGACCATGCCACCAGAAACCCTGACAGAACTTTTCACATAAACAGTTGCAAAAACTCCTGCAAAGGAAGGTACTTCTTATCGAAGAAATAAATCTCACAGAATCCAACGGGAATATTAAGATAGCAATAACTGTCCTTACCCAAAAGGAGTAAACAAGCATTCCATGAAACACACTATCTTAATTAGTATTCAGGGATAAACACAGCAGAGTCCTACAACAGTGGCAGCAAATCAAAATTTCTATTTAACACTGCATACTACTCTATCTGCAGACTAGTACGTAAACTATAATGTTGGTAAAAGTCTCACCTTCACATTCAATTGAGCACCTAAAGAACTGCAGAAAAACACTACTTGATAGATTGCCAGCCTTCAAGGAATTTTGCTTAATTAAACTGTGTTGTCACAGACAAAAAAGATGACATGAATCCTTCACCAAGGAGTAGGGGCCTTCACCAACAACACCCCCTGTGGGTGCATAATGATCCCCATGCACAAAGAGCCAAGAGAATTTCCCTTACCTTACCTCAAAAGCAGTACCCTCCCCAGAACAGGTAAGATCAGCACAGCAGGACATATTCTTTTCATGATGAGTGGTGGAATCAGGCTACAGCACTCACCTTCCTCACCCAGAGAGAATGAGGCCAAAGACAAGGTTACCATGTTCTAAGTCTGAGCAGCCTCAAATAAAAAGGTCAGTCAAAAAGCAGGCTGCATAAATTGTGATACCTGACCACTAATCTCAGCCAGTGCTGAGGTGTGTGCAGGTACTCCACACTGCGCATCCGATATTCCCAGGGGAGCAATGTGCACAGGAAATCCAGTCTTCCAGAAAACAGGCCACATTGTGGTCCCTCCCCATTACATGCAGCCTCTATGTGGTGCTGTCCAGAAATGGTGGGCTCCACTTTCCTGTGCAAAGCTCTATGTAACTTCTACACTAACTACTTCCAGCCATTTAAGCAATAAATTCCAGTTAGAGCTAGTGAACTAAATCCTCCTTCATGAAAGCCAAGGAAAGCAGAAGAGAAGCCAAACTCTGAGGAACGATAGGTGTTAAGCTTTTGGGACGAGAGAACTGAATCCCACTCTGAAGAAATATGTCTGTGGAAGAAGAGATCAGGTTTTATTGAAAATATTGTATAGCGTCTTCTTAAGATTATTTCAGAATA
Source organism: Buphagus erythrorhynchus (assembly GCA_013400855.1). NCBI lineage: Eukaryota > Metazoa > Chordata > Aves > Passeriformes > Sturnidae > Buphagus > Buphagus erythrorhynchus. The sequence goes on along the minus strand of VZTT01020035.1, from coordinate 87,239 downwards.
TGCCACTTCTACCCCTCACTTTGGAGACACTAATAATCTGCAAGGTCACAGCTCACCTTTGGGCTTCCTTCTTTTCTCAAGTTCTGCTTACATGCCACTGTTAAGGCAGATTAGAAAAGCTGCACCTTTAAGTTAGGTCTCATCTTGCATAACAGCCATCTGGGAGTGCAACATTCAAAACATCCACCTCCACTAGAGTAATGGCACTGACATCTGATTGTAAATTTAAGTTCTCATTTAGAAGTTTTCTGGTCTTACAGATACATACACACAACATGTACATTATGCAGATAATGCAGCACAACACACATCATCCTGCTGGAATATCCTATATTGCATATATATCTCATAGATAGGAAAACAGTATACAACAGTTTTGTCCTTTATGCTGAAGGCCTAACTTGAGGACTTGGGCAGAACAAGTTCTTAAAGCGAGCTTTGAACTCAAAATTACATAGAGGAATAATAACCATCACCTAATGACAATTCTTCCTCTTCTGCAAGATACCAAACAATTTAATTAATCCGTCCTCAGATATGATGCACTCAAGTCCACTCATTTCTGCAAATGCAGATATAAAACAAAATCTGCTCACTGGCACTGTCAAGAGCTGAGGCAAGTACCTATATATATCCTCTCCCCTTTCCTCCTCTCAGCTACCAAGTCAAGTAATTGTTTTCCTTCCTGTATGCATGAAGAGAAACAATTCCACATGCAGCTTTCTGATGGTGATGGCATTCCACTCAGAGGAAAAGCTTAGCTAATGGCTTCAGTAACAAAGCTTGATGTTCCATTAAAGACTAGACTTGAAGCTCACCAGAATTTCAGGATTAATGGTACTTTCCCCTCAGCACTTCCACTTTATCGTGAAAAATAAAGCTTAAATCCCTTCCTATAACTGCCACATGAAGCAGGAAAATCAAAGGCTAAATATTAAATTAAATATTTAATTCTATTGCTATTTCACACATATGCATTTGCTCTCAATAACTGGAAAAAAATAAATTCATGGAAGACAAAAAAAGACACAACCCAAAAGTACAGTAATTTTATCTTCGCTAAGATAAATTTATTCCTCTGAAGCAGCAATGTCTACATGGGATCTGACAGATGACACAAAACAAAAAAACCCAACCAGCCAAAGAAGCACAAAGCAACAGCACACCATGGCAATCTTGAATACAGTTCTCATCAGTCAGTCAAAACTGTCAAGAAGAATGACAAGTTTTTGAAGAGTTTCCTTTGAGAATGGATACAGCTTTATTCACGCTGCAGCCAAATTTTATTAAATCAATTCATGTTACAGACTGCATCATGTGTGATTTGCACCTTTTATATGGCATATTAGAGGAAAGTAAGACTTTGTGTTAATAATGAAGTGAAACCATTCAGAGTTGGTCATGGCAGGGATTTGTTTTATGCTTTTTTTTATAGCAACAGGTAACCTTCACCTACTGTACTGCCTCAAGAGGATTATAACTTCACAGCTGATCTTACTTGCTTTCAGTATCATAAAACCAGAAAAGTTCTTTTGGTATCACTAAAGGAGGGGGAAGCAGGAGCATGAGCAAGAATTTTAGCAGTAATGTAAATCTTTATCTCTGTTCCCTTAGACTTCGCCCTTCCAAACTGCAAGTTGACTACAATGTTAAAAAAAAAAAAAGAATTATCCTGATGGAAGTTTTTTTGTATATAGTATTAAAGACATCTTGAAAATGCCATCTGGACATCAGAAAGAGAGAACACCATCTCTTATTTTAACAATAGAGTTAAACTTAACGTCAGCCTTCCCTACCAATGGCTGGAGTACAGCAACTTGCAGACCCAAGGATCTAACCAGTTAAGGTATGGCTTCTCATACAGAGCTCCCTGGAAGCATGAAGCTACCATAACTTGATTAGAAGAGGATAAATACAAAAAACTTTGCAATGAAGTGGCAGGCTAGCCTGCAGTCAGGTAACCGTGCTGCAGTAACACGCTGACAGGCTTAACCACAACACACACTCATTCTTCCAGTTCAGTTCACAACTGAAAGTAAACCAACACCCTTTATAGGGGAGCAAGTGACAACTCAGACACAGCAAACAGAGCAAAGAGTAATAGAATTTTATACCCAATGTTCAAGAGTGGATTCTATCCAGTTCTGCAAGGCAGTTTATGTATTTCTAGAGCCTCACATCCTTGAAAAAACTATACAGGATGGAGAAAACAAATTCACCATCTCAGTTTTTTTAATGTAAGAAACCACCTAACCATTTTGGGAAGACTTCTACTTGATCAGCCTACAACACATAACCATTAAGATGTTTTTTTAAACTACTGAACAACTTCTAAACTTAAGAACGAGAAGCTAGCCTATCAAATATACTTCTTTGCTTTCCAGATATTTAGCGAATCTAACATTGTGTGGAAGCCTTTGGCCTTCTAGAGAAAAAAAACTATTCAGGCAAACCCGCATTATCTCCGGATTGCCACAGCCTTTCCTTATTTGGCTAACGTTTTGAGATTCCAATCAGACTGCTATGAAGTTCAACATGCACAAAGCATCCATTTTGAGGAAACTTCACAGCCAGTTTCCCGTCCATTCCCCCCCTGGCCCAAGTGAAAGTAACCTCCCTCGGCACAAACCCCCCCTCCCACATACCCACACCAGAACAAAGCGATATAGATTGGGTTTTTTACTACTTTCCAACGCACGGGAAAAAATTTAAGACCTCTGCTCCGCTTTAAGTTCAGCCTTCACACTGCGGCGGGAGCCATCGGTAACGAAAACAAGCGGCCCCTTACTGATACGCGTTTCTATATAATGAACAAAACACCGGTTTCCCCTAGAAACCAGAAAGAAATAGATGATCCGTCTCTCAACACGGCCGCCCGAACACACGAGCGGGCTTTAATCGGCTCAACTACTGCGGAACCGGGAAGACGAGGGAAGCAGGGAACTACTACCGGAATCCCGGGCAAGGGGCAGTGGCGGAAGCGCCCCCCGAGACCAGACCGCTTCTCTCACCTGCGGTCACCCTCCCACGCCGGGGGACACCTGCCTCCGGCCCCCTCAGCCCACACGGGGCAGGGCCCGCTCCCCTCGGCCCTCCGAAGGAGGCGCTGACAAGAGGGGAAAACGAAAAGAGGGTCAGCAGCACCTCCTTCCCGCCGCAGGAGAGGCCCTTCCGCCTCTTCCGACGCCCTGCCCGCGGGGAGGGGGCGCAGCCTCCCGCCCCTGCAGCCACAATGTTCCGGGGCTCGGCCCGGGGCTCGGCCCGCGGCCGATCCCAGGCTGACCCTGCCGCCACCTCCCCGCCCCGACACCCCCCAGCGGAGGGAGCGCAGCCGCCTCCGGCCCCTTCCTCCTCCACCTCCTCCTTCAGAGGGGGCTCTCGGCCGGCCTCGCCCCCCCTCCGCCCCAGTCTGGCCAGAGGTCCCTCGATCGGCCCAGCACCGACCTGGTGGAGAGCGGTGAGCCCGTCCACATTGGCGTAGTTGATGTCGGCGCCCCGCTCCAGCAGTCGCAGCACCTCCTCGGTGTCTCCGCTGGAGCAGGCGGCCAAGAAGACGGCGCCGTCGTCGAACTTCACCTTGGTCTTCTTGCGCTTGACCACAGGCGGCTCCAGGTCGGTCTCGGAGCCGATCCAGCGCTTCAGCTGCTCGTTCCGCTTCTGCTTGGCGTCCGCCATCTTCATGCCCCGCTCGCGCCGGCCCCCTCAGCCACGGCCGCGCCGAACGTACACTTTATACCGCCACTATCCCACAGCGCACCGCGGCCGCGCGCGCTCACCCGCCCAGGGAGGGCGCGGGGCGGGCGGGGGGCGGAGAGGCGGGGCGGTCATTAGCATAATCCCGCGAGATTTCCGGGGGGCGGGCAGCGGGAGCGCAGCCCCGCCCCCGTCGGGCCTCTTCGCTACAGGGGCTGCTCGTCCCCGCCTGCGACCTGTGTCACCTGCGGCGACATCGGTGTTTGTGCCTGCGGTGGCAAACGGGGCACATGCAGCCACTTGACGGGAAAAAAGGAAACAAATGGAGCAACTTGCTTGAGGCTCCCTTATTTTGGGAGGTTAGACATGACCACCTCAGACCAGCTTGATGTACAAAAGCACCAACTCCCATTTGCCTCTACACTTTAGGGGGACTCCAGGGAAGCTGGAGAGCGTCTCCTTGTGTGGAACTGAAGTGATAGAACCAGGAGTAATGGGTACAAATTAGACTAGATATTTTTGTAAAAAATTCTTTATTGTGAGTGTGGTGAGATACTGGAACAGGTTGCCCAGGGAGGTTGTGGATGCCCCAGCCATGGCAGTGATCAAAGCCAGTTTGGTAAGGCCTTTACCAACCTGGTCTAGTGGGAGGTGCTGCTGCCCATGGCAGGGGATTGGGATTAGATGATTTTTAAAATCCATTCCAACCTCATAATTTTCTATTATTCTATAATTCTACATGGCAGTGGACAAAGCCCTGTGCTTATTGTCCATTTCACTTACAGTTCAATTCCATGATGTCAAAACCTGGAGTAGCACAGCCATCCTTTCTCTTGGGAGAAAATAAGTAGTTACAAGCCACACAGCGTTTGAAGATACAAAGACCAAAATGTGTTTGTTCAGAGTTGCAACTTCTAGGAACCGAGCTATTACAGATAATAAAGTTTTTTCTATGCACAGCATGTTTTCTTTAGCTAAAAGCAATATGTATTTTGCTTTAAATGGAATAATCTCTGGGGATAAAATGTGGTTTTGAACTTACTGGAAAATAAGTTTTATTTTCAACTAATTACAGGAAACAAAGTATGGTTTGAGAGGGTCACCAAACCTCATACACTTCAAATTTTGCATGATTTGTGCTTTTTGTAATGTCTTCTTCTTACAGTGGGCAGTTTTGCAGCTGACTCAGGCTCTTATTTCCATTTTTATTGATAAAGATGTCAATGACATTTCACAAGAAGTAGTAGTTGCAAGGTACCTGCAGCAACGTGCTGTTCTTAATGTCTTTCAGAACAGATTTTCATCTGGAGATATTTGCATAATATCCATCAGATTTACTCATACAGCAGTGCGTGAGATACATGCACTGACAGTTTGCAGGCGTAATGTGATTGAGAACAAAAGACAACATCTGGTAGTCAAGATGAAAGATTTGCCAGAGAAAGATTTGCAGTCTAAGTAGGTGGATGAAAGATTACCTGGCACCTAATTTATACCTTCCTGTTGGCAGCCTGTGTGACTATCCAGGGGTACATTTTAGACTCCTGGGTTTGAAAATATGGCTGACTGCAGAGTACAATTCAAAACCAGTCTTTGCAGTGTTTATTACTCACATGAGTGATTCAGGTGTGCTTTGGCATAGCACTGGTACCATCAGCATGGCAGGGACAGTTACCAGCCGGGAGCTTGGCTGCATCACCCGACTCATGTCTAAGGAGGGAATTTGCGCAGGCTCCAGCCTCCTGCTCTGGTCTTGTCCTTGTGGGCAAACTCCCTTGGGGACAGACTCTCAACCCAGTGCCATTTCCTAAGGACTTGAAAACTGTAACCCAGAAGAAGGTAATGCAAGATAAAAGTTGCATTCTCCTGCCTCTGATGTCTCGGATATTTTACAAGTCACCTTCCCATCATGCTGCTTCTCTCTCAGTTGGCTGTCTGAAAACTTGACTCAAGAAACCCCATACCTGAAGAATGTTTGATTTCAACAAAAATATTTAAATAGAGTGCTTTATTAGCAACAAAGTAATTCTAGGCAAATCGATAGGTACGTGTTCAAAATGCACTCAATGTCATGGACCGCGTTACTAAGTTTCCATCAGAGCTCCAGTCCCCTCTCCTTGATTTCAATTTTCTAGCTCAGCTTTTTCTTTCTGGTCATGGATCCTCTTTTATTTCCAACTTGCCCTTCTTGGCTTTTTAGTGAAATGCAGAGGTTCTACAACTCAATTTTGTTCTTAAGTATCATACAGTTAGTTTGGTTTTAAAAACCAGATCTCGTACTTTCTTTTTATTCTTTCCAGGAAATTTTTCACTGATTCAGCTCCAGCTTTTCAGAGAACTTCAGCAAATATTTTTCCATACACTGCAGCTATTTGCATGTTCCACATTTTTGACATTATTTTCCTTGACATTTTAATTTTTTTGGATTGCATGGTTGGTTTACATGGTTGGGAGTTATGTTATGTTTGAGGGGTTTTGCAGACACTACAGGCAAGATATAATTCATTTGTACAGTCAGCTGAAACTCAGAAATTTCATAGATATTGAATATAAAGGTATTTTGGAGAGAGCTGTGTGCTCTGATGGAAATTATATGTATTTCTTAAATCTAGCAAAGCATACGGTCTTCCTTAAGCAAAAAGTAGAGCTGTCATTGATGTAAACTAGTTAATCTCTACAAGTGTTCACACTTCAATAAGGGAATAATAATATTAATAATAATATTTTTAATTTCTAATTTTTTCCTATCTCATATCTCCCATAAATGTTTTTAATTTCAATAGCAAAGGCATATTGGGCCATATTATTTACCCCATCATAATGCCATTCTACCCCATATCTAATGTCATTCAATTTCATTGTAAAATCAGTGTAGCTGAGAGAAGATGAGACTGTCTACAGCTTCTAATTCTGTACTAACTGAGATAAACATATGTAAATACTAATAATAATTTCTGTAGAAATATGAAATTATTTTCCCATTATCTCTCTAAGAGTGGAGTGTTAAATTCACTTGTGCAGAGGGTTAGAGCAAACATATATTAAAGCTGTCTTTGAAGACTATATTAAAAATGAGCATCAAATTAATTCTAGAAGAGTCACTACTGCAAGACAGTATCACAAGAGTGAATTAGATAACTGCATAAGTGTGCAAGTGTGTTTACAGTGATCATAGTATGCTAACATGAGATGCTTAACCATTTGAGCTACATTATGAGTGCAATTTAAGGACACATTAAGACTCAGTTTTATCAGGATTTTTTGATGTATTGCTACCAAACAGCCCAACACACTAGGTGTGCTGTTAAATCCTTTGTTTGCATGTATATACACAACACTAAAGGTGATGAAGTATGTAATTTACTGCATACAAATATTAGCACTTAATTCAGTAGGACTGCTTTTCTGTAGAGGTAACCACGTAAGCATTTTACAGAGATAACATCTACATGTATACATATTTCCAGTTAATTTAACAACAAGCTTTAAGTGATCAATACAATGATTTAGCAATGAGATTGCTATCAATGTGCTTTCTGGTTTTCCATTGTTTTCTTGAAAGCATTACAACCATTGTTCAAAGCTATTTCACAGGGCCTTCTAGACAACAGAAGTTCACAGATGAAGCTTTTGCACTACTCAAAATCATCATCTTTTGGGATGTAGAATTTTGTTCTGACCTCCAACTGGATAATTGCTGCCTTGTCTCTCATTTTGAACAGCATTACACACAGTGTGGCTTCTAAAAAATTTGTTTTAACATTTTTCTCTCTTTTTTGAAGGAAAATTAATATATCAAAGTTAACGTCATCAATTCTGGCTCTGAGAAGAAAAGGGTAATTTGAAGGATAGTGACAAATATTGCATATATATATTGACACACACAAAACTTTCTAATACATTTAATAGATAGAAGGAATCATGGATGGTAAAATGAGAGAAAGGATAACAAAATATAAAAGTATCTTTTCAAATGAACAGAGACACTTATCATGAGAATAAGGCATTTCTTTCATTGTTTTACTTGGTAGTCATAGTCATTTCTGTCTTTAAATCTGATGTAAACTCTACCCTGATTGTGTGAGGCATCCACACATGTAACAGTGAAATCTCTGGTACAATCCTTATCCAGAAAAAAAGACATAAGAGGACTATGCACAAATTGCTATAAAAATTTTAAAGTAAACTACATAAGAAGCTTGTTCTTGCCTTGCTCTTTAGTCAGTTCTGAGTAAGATTCTTGTACAGAAACCCCACATTTCAAGGTGGGTTACTTTTTGATACTGCATAATCCTGAGTCACAAAAACCAAAACTAAAACTACCATAGCAACCAGAGCACAGATTTATAAACTATGCAGTTAGTTCTGAATTGGATTTGCAGTGGTGTATTCTCCCAGCATCTTCCATGAGCTTTACACAGATTGCTGCTCTCTATTCCTGAATGGCAATGCAAACTAACATTTAAACTTGATTCATATGGAGATGCTCTCACATATTTTTATGTGTACCCATCTGTTAAACTAGCATTTGTTCTAAGGACAGTTTCAACAGTACCTGGATTAAGCTAAAAATAGTTTTCTTGGCTAGTAAAAAGTAACACTATGTCCTTTAGAAATAGGAAAACATACTTATTTATAAATTTGGCTTTATAAAATCATTCTTACTTTCAATTAAATTTAAGTTTTGTCTAGTCATGTAATGAAAAAAAAGAACTGAGCCATATGTTGTGTAACAGAAATATAAGTGCTCTGTTTCTATCCAATCTCTGCAGTCCTGGGAATAATGCATATATATGGATGCAGACACAGCATTAGATACTGCCATGACAGTTGTCCATTTTGTCCTTTTGATATTGAGAACAACTATTTGATTTATTTTGCTGTCTTAAAGGCCACATAACCTTATAGTAATTTTATGAACCTCTGTTCAGCTTTCTGAAGGTAAAGTGTTTCTTTCCCACTCATGTGTGTGGCTTGAGTCAAGGAGCATACTGCTGAAACATACAATTTAAATACTGAGGGGGAATAGAATGACCTATCCCTCTGAAATGCATTCAAGTTGATCCCTGTGAACTGCATTCTGAACATATCACAGCTGGGAAACGTACTTCCAGGGCTGCAGGAGAATGTTTTGGACAAATAGAAATGAAAGACATCCTATTCTAGCTTCTCACTCACACTGCAAATGTACATACACTCAAGAGTTATTGACATCCGGGACACATTTCTGCCATTCTACCAGAAGGTATATGAATTTCCTTTTAAATATTTGTTTTGGCTTGGATTTTGGGCATCTAGGAGTATGCCTTGCTGCTCATGGTGCCTGCAGGCTCTATTTTTGTGAGCATATGGCATAACTGCACACTCACATCATGATTAGTCTTAGCAATGTAGTAGCACAAGTGATACACCTGTATCACTGCAAAAATAATGTCATCCTTTAGTCTATTCAGACAGCCACTAAAACGAGGAGTTTTTTTTAAGAAAGAGGACTGGCTGTCAGCATACAACGCTTATTTATAAGAATATTCATAAAGATATGTCTCTGAATATAATAGAAACAAGCAACTGAAAGCAGTTTTCTTGCTCAGAAATCACTTCTTCTAGTAGTTCATTGTCCTAATAAACACTTTTACTGTTTTTCTCTCCCCTGTATCTGTTACAAGCCCTCTGTTTGCTATGGAAAGCTACTTTTGCAGGTAAGTTCTCACACTACAGCTCAACTGATCAGACTTCCTCCCAAACCATCAAGTGACTTCTTTGGTGGCCTCCAATTTTTCTCTAGCACAAGCCCATAAAGAAATTGAATTGCTTCATCTTATCAGTTCAAAAGAAGGGTTACTTAACTAAGACAATAATCTGAGGCAAAATTACAGCAGCCACTTATGTAACAATAAGGTACTCCAAAAACTTTAACATCTATATCATAAATTCAGAGATGTATACTTTAGAATCTTCTTAAATGACTTCTGGTTTGATAGGCTTGTGACTTTCAACCCCCATCTGATGAAATTGCATTTCTTAACCATTCCAATATTGGTGTGCTGGCCTGCAACTCCCCCATTCATCGTGGTAACTCAAAACACTTGAGAAGGAGCCTGTAAAATTATGTAACTCAAAACCATGTTCTTTTCACCAAAGCATTATTTAGCCACTTAATGTAAGGTGAGAAAAAAGCTGTAACCTCTAGAATTTAGCCAATATTTTTATTTCCCTAAATAATTTGGATATATGACTCAGCCTCCTCTTTGAATGAGAGAAAGACATGTCTTCCAACATTTTCTTGGAGACCTAAGTTAAGGTTTCACAGATAATGAAGACATTCAGGCAGGTTACTGACACAGAAGAGTCCAGTCCTCCTTTTATTTGTACTGCCCATTCCCTACCTCTGGATGCCCTTCCCAATCTTCTCCCAAAACAGGCTTTTGTGCTCATTTGACACCTGAATGAGTTGGCTACACCAGCAGGCTATCTACTTCTTGGCTCAGCTCGTTTTACTGCTGGTCTAGCAAGCAGAACAAATGTATCAAAGGGTGACAGGAGGCTTCTGAAAGAGTTGAGAGTATGTGACCAGGCCTGAGGAAGGACAGAATCACACTTCTAAGAAGCTGGAATAGCTGTGAAGTCTCAACCATCACAAGAAATCTCACTTGTAGTTTTAGCTTTGACCATTAAATCATTATTTTTTTCATGTCTGGAAAGGTTTCTTTAATGGTTTGGTGTCCTTTGGACCTGGATTCTGGCATGTGGAAAATAAATCTGCTAACTTGAGAAAGGCAAGTGAGCACTGTCTTTGTCTTCTCTGTGGAGGTAATGTATCTGTCTTCATGTGACTTCCTTTTTGCTTCCACCTGGCAGCCAGCAAGTAGAATTCTGTGCAAACATGGCAGTGAGTGGAGGGATAAATCATTTTCATGTTAAATTATAAAAACAACTTTCTTATTCTTGGCAGTCTTAATTTTAAAAACTGACAGTGTTGAGGTGACACACTTAGCACACATTCAGTTCTGAGTGTACAGCAACAGTGGCATGAAGTGAGCCAGGACCCCAGCAGAAACTCACAGCCAGGCAGTGCTGTTCTTCATCTCCCATGGCCACCTGTCTCTTCCTCCCAGGTGTGTTTGGGTCGTGGTCACTTCCATGTTACAGCACTGGTATAGTGTATATACCACGCAGGTATAGTGTATGTACTATATACTTCTATATGACAGTTATGGTATACTTCTACTTCAAGCACTAACTGAAACCTAAAACACTCATTTTGCTGAGATCAGACACTTGGCTTGGTTTTATTAAGCATTCCTTGATTTCTAGTTATGTGCATTTCGTTGCTTTCTCCCTCTATTGGAACTGGGTCAAGAAAGTAAAGGCTGGTCCTAGAAAAGTTCTGCATAACACTCATTTTAAGATAGATGAGTAGATAGATAAGATAGCCAGATAAAAAATTACCTTATTTCAACTAGATTAATAACAGTAAAATTAACTACTTGTGTATACAATTATAGTTAGAAGATAAAATTTTAAAGTGTAATTGTTTTAATTATTTTTGTTATTAACATTCTGATAACTAATTTAGGACTGTGGGCTGATAGGTAAAATAAACAATAGGAACTTGTAACATTCCTGTCTGTGCACCTGAATCTTGATTTTACATGGGATAAATAACTTAAAATTCTTAATTTTACATTTCTGACCTAAGTTTGTATTTGAACCTCAGGAGCTGAATAAAGAATTTTGATCATATTAATTAGAATCTTTCCACTCCCACTGTTCACAATTTAAGATCTAAGATTAAAGCCTTTATAAAGATATAATAGTCTACTAGAGATACAGCACCCAATGCTGCATCTTCTCTTGCAATGGGAATTTTGATTGAGCTAAGAGCGCTCTGAAAAAAAACATTTGTGCACTAACACAAAAGTGATTTCTGTGCTAAATATCTGTATTACAATTCTGTGGGCTCCCATATTTAAAAAAGGTAGAGTTTGCATAATTTTGAATTTATTCATAATAATAAATCTTACGATCTTTATAAAATCACTGTGGTACTCCCAGTAAAATAAATGGCAAACAATTCCTTCAAAATGAGAAGGATCTGGTCCTACTCCCTCAACCCTTGCATTTAGATAAGATTATAAAGGAGGTCTAACTACTATAGGAAAGCAAACAGTGTAAAAACATAATGGCTTAAAGCACAATTGCTATGTCTTCTTTTTGTAAAAAAGCTAATCCATAATTAAAATTCAAAATTTATGTCACTGCTTTTCTGCATTTCATATTTCCAAAGATTCTTACTTTCAAAGAGATGCCATGCAGTTCCCCACAAAAAATAAAAATATCTTGCAACTGTATCCTGCATACAATCACCATTGTATAACACTCACACTTCTCTGCAGCATCAGTAAGTACAAAGGAAAATATATATTGTGTGGTTTTACACCCCAAATATGTGCAGTAGTTTTAATAACTATTTCCTCTAGAAGTATAGTAATTGTATAGGTAATACGTACAGGTCACATTAGACACTTGCTCTGTCTAGAGAATGCCTAGATGTATTAATTGTTTTTGCTTAAAACAGTCAAGGCTCAGTTTAGAAACTCCTACTTGCTTTAGTGACTTTGTATTAGCTCCCCATAATATCCCACTGAATCCCACTGGAATTTCTTATTCAAGTAAATGATTTCCAGTATAAGTTCCAAAATCTGTAATTTAATTATGCGTTAACTTATGAAGGGGTTATACAACACACAGACAATTTCCAGCCTGACTATTTATTCAGGTTCAACATATTATAGCAGAGCTGGAATCTCATTCTCCTGTTATATAATGTTCCCACAGATTCACACTTCAGCTTTAATAAAGAGATGAGGATCAGTCCTCAAAGAAGCAATTACCCCACGCGGTCCTCATAAGTAGAGAGATAAAGCTAAATATAATATAAAGCATGCCATTTGCCCATACAGTGTTTAATGAAGTCCATACCATAATCAAAACATAGTTAAACAAAACCAGGCAGTTACCTAGAAACAAAAGCACAAAAATCTCTCTCTCTGTCACATGCCTGAAAGCGTTTATGGCCAGATCCTGCCACTGTGCCCTTGCTCACATTGTACAATACTTATGAGCAGACCCGTTGGGGTACTCAAGTATTAAAAACAATTTGGAAGTTAGTAAATGCTTCATTTGCTTTTAAAGCTGTCATAAAATAGGCAGCCTTTAGATTCAATATTTGCTTTAATGATTCCAGTGTACAGTGTGTTTGCTAGGTTTGTGTTGTCTGGGTTGGGTACAAGTTATGCAAGCACAGAGCTCAGCTTAAGCTACAAAATTTCAGTAGTCTAAATTAAATCTAGCCTAACTTAGTTTACACTTGAACTCTGCTGATATTACAACCAGTAGCAAACTTGTTAGCTTTAAGGTAGCTCAAGCACATCTCTCTGGCATCTTCTATGTCTGTTGATGTTTCATCTGCTGGTGTGGAAATTACATGGGACCAAATCATCAGCTGGTGTAAACTTACTGTAACTACCCTGGATAAAGGCCTAAACTTCAAATTCTAGTACTTTGGAAATAAGATTTGTGTTACACTTATAGAAAAACAGATTTTGAGAAGTCTAGACTAACTCTACTGAAAAAAAGAGACATCTAACACACAGTATTGGGTCTGGCTAAGATGGAGTTCATTTTCCCATAGCACCCCTCACAGTGCTGTGCTTTGCATTGGCAGCTAGAAAGGTCTTGATAACACCCTGCTGTTTTGGCTACTGCTGAGCAGTGCTGGCACAGCATCAGCACTGTTTTCTCCAACACTGCCCTGCACCAGTAGGCTGGGGTGGGCAAGAGACTGGGAGGGGACACAACTAGGCCAGCTGACCTAAATTGACCAAAGGGATCTTCCATACCACAAGATGTCAGCTGAGATATAAAAGCTAAGGAAACAAGAAGGAGGAAGAAGAGAGCATTCATTATTTACAACATTTGCCTTTTGGAGCAACCACTGTGCATGCCGAAGCCCTGCTTCCCTGGTACATCTCTTGCCAATGGGAAGTAGAGAAAAAAATTTTTTTCCTCTTGCTTGCACACACAAACTTTCACTTTTGCTTTAGTAAACTGCCTTATCTTAACCTATGAGTAATTTTCCATCTTATTCTCTCTTCCCTTTCCAGCTCAGAAGGGAGAGTGATGGAAAAGCTTGGTATCCAGCCAAGATCAACCCAACACATTCAAAAAGCGTGCTTCAGACTAGAATTTGCTTGATACCCAAATTAATGAAATGCACTTTCTATGCTTCATCTGAATGACATGGTCAACATAGATAACATTCACAGACAAGCTATAACCAGTTTTTAGAAAGTTTTGTAGAAATCTTTCTGCCTTGCTCCTCTCCTCTATTTACCTATGTGCCACAGAGGATACTGCTCAATATCTGGGTGAACATTTGAGACATGTGAACAGTGTGTCTCTACTTGGTATCCAAATCTCTACCCTAAAAGTTAGTACAAGTTTACACAGTATGTCTATGTGAGCAAGTATAGACAGAGATGGATACAGTTTGTCTGTGATTCAAGCTGCTGCATATCTTG
>VZTT01020035.1:59838-72849 GCA_013400855.1 Buphagus erythrorhynchus | reverse complement strand
AAAACAAGCTACTGTCTGTCTACACCTGTCTATGGAGACTGTTATGACGGGACAGGGGAGTTACAAGACTCACAGTGAAGCCCTGGGGTTTGAGTCTGGGTGGAGGCAGGAGCCAGGTGACATAATTAAGGCAATCTGAAATCAAGGACCAGAGACATATAATGTTCATTAGCCTGACAGAGTAAGGCAGGCACATGGTTGGGTGTAGGGTCTGGCACCAGGAAGCTTGCATGCACTTTGACAAGAGCATAGCTGAACTTCAGATAGAGCCAGAAAACCAGGGAGTATAATTCATGGGGTGAGTCCAAGAGAAGGAGCAGACAGAGCAACAGAAAGGACAGATGGCTTGGGACAGAACTACAAATGAACAGGTGGTAAATGCCAGCAGGATCTTGAACAGTGAAACCAAAGACAGTAACAGAGACCTTGAGGCAAGGCAGAGAACAGAGTTCAAGCCACTGTACTTGTTCTGAGGACATCTTTTGTATACACCCTATCTGCCAACAACTAATGACCTCCGTCTGCTGGCTGTAATGTCTGTTTTGGGAGCTGGGTCCACTTCCCAAGGGCACAGCACCCAATGGCTGGCTGCATGAGGCAAGAGTCATTTTCCTTGGCTAGTCTTTGCATAGGCATACCTAGAAGGGGATGCATTAATTAACTTTAGTGAAGTTAGAGGAGGACTGTAAAGAAATCTGTGGAACATTTGTTTTCACACAATATTAATCAATATAATGAGGTGCAATCTTGTAATGGTCCCATTGAAGCCTCTAAGGCCTAGTAGGTATGCATATGCTTAGATGTACAGTAATTAAACAAGCATATACTTATTAAGGCCTCTACATCAATATAAGCAGGAACCTTAATTTTTAAGGGGATGAAAAGATGTAATAAACTGGAATTGGGCATATCAANGGCATATCAATACCTGTAGGGCTGAAGGTGGTGCAAGAAGATAGGTTAGCTCTCTGGCATGTATATCAGTCATTGTAATAAAATAATTTTGCTGCAGTTGTGTACATATTTGCACAGTGCCTGTGAAATGATTGCCAGGAGATTAATTATGATATTTGTATTAATCCAACCAAGTGCATATAACTACTATTCTGTCTGTAGCACCCATTGCTCTTGTGAAGTGCAACAGACCTGGATGTGAGTCTTTTTCCCTTGGTACATCTGCTGCTGGCTGGAAAGCTGCAAAGCTTGCATATATATATATATATATGTTTATATGTATGTATGACAGAAACTGGACTTCTGCCAAAGTGCCATTTGACCCTATGCCAGCTTTTGGTTTTTCCAAACCAAAAAGCTTTTGGCCTTTGTCATTTAGATGGTGACCAGTTCATCCCCAGCTTTCCTTTAGACTGATAAAGTATTAGTAAGACTTGTTATTTTCAGCAGTGAGATGGGTTTTTCAGGATGGGATGTTCTTACATAATTATAAATGTACATGGGAAAGTCTAAGTATAGGGAATTAGCCTGCATGCTGAATTATCCACATTTGCTTGTTTCTGTCAGATACTTTCTTCAAATAATTTTTTTTTAATCAACGTACATAAGATGGTAAAATGCACTCACAGTAACATCTTCTGAATTTATTGACAGCAATTTTTGTTTATCCTAGGATAAAAATAAAGAAGGCACAATAATTTCAAATAATTTTTGTGGTTTTTTCACATTAAATAGGGAAATGAAAAAGATAATGTCATATCTTACAGCGTGTTTAGGATACGTATCCAAAGCAAATGTGAGGTTTCCAGTCCTTTTTTGTTTTTTCAGATGACTTTATCATGTTCCTGTAAACAGATTGTAATCATTATCCTTGCTCTAGCTAGAAGCTTTGCCAGGTCTTTTCTTTTTAAAGCAAGGACTGCCCTGTTTGTTTTTTATCAAGTAGTTTAAAAAGGAAATAATCATAAAGCTTTAGGATTATTTTCCTCTGGTTCTACAACGTAAAAATCTATTGCATCAGATTTAAGAATCTGATTTAAGAATAGTTTCTCCTGAAATAGCCGTGTTTATTTTCAATCTCATGCTGAACAAAAATAATTGATTTTCCATAATTTTTAATGCATTAAAATGCATTAATTCTCTCTTCTAATGTGCGTTTACATTTTAGACATCCTAGTTCTACTGACAGTAGGCTTGATTCTCTGTTGCTCTGTTAGAGTGTATACACAGTGTGAGTTCAGTCAGCAAAGGCAGATGATCAGTAGCCTTCCAGAAAGGTCTTTCTCTTTTCAGTGACCATGGAGTCCAAGGAGACTGCTCCCCTAAGATGGGTGCCTGAAGTCAGGGAGCATTAATATCCCCTACTTCACCATCATTTAAATCAACAAAATGCAAGTGCAAAGCAGAATGAAAGGTCTTGGCTTATGGTGGGATTATTTTAAACATTCCTATTACATTTTCTATGCACACCTGTACATGGCTGGACAGTGAATCAAGCTCTTTCATGCCAGCTTGTAACTCTTTACATGTCAGCTTGTAACTGATATGAGTAAAGGAAGCAGAATCCAGAGACTCACCGTGTAGAGAGCACCTGAAAGAAATTATTATTATTATTATTCACAGCTTTAGCTACAGCCCTTGTATTTCCACAGCTTTCACTGTTGATCGCTCACATGCTTTATAGATCTGTTTTGGAAATGTGTGTCATTAGAGAATCTGACTCCCAGTTCAATATTCCATAGTAGGCTGCATGCTGCTGTATGTTGGTCACATCTGCATCAACAGTTCAATGCAATAGGAGCAGATCAGCAGCTGGAAATGGCTGGTACTGATTCCTCCATTTAAAGAATCATAGGATAGTTTAGGTTGAAACAGACTTCTAAGATCATTTAGTCTAACCATTAACCCAGCATAGCCAACTCCACCACTAAACCATGTCCCTAAGTGTCACTTCCATAGTGACTCAATCACTTCCCTGGGATACATACATATGTGCATGCTACCTTAGACCAGATTTACTGTGATGCTTGAACTATTTCTAGGTTTATATTGTGGGTGGTGCCTACCATACATGTGGTTCAGAATCCTTTTGCTCTAATTACAGTGGCAGTGCAGCTGGTATACTTTTGGAGTGAAAGTTAAAGTTTCATTTCCCACAGAAAAAAATATCTTATGTATGCACCAAACCCACTCTGCAAACCAAGCCAATGCAGAGTGAGTGAGGATGATCAGAGCATGGACTTTAAAACTTCACTACTTTTGTGAATAAAAATCCATCTGTAGATGCAGGTTCTAGATACTGAAGATTGCCTACTGAGACTGTTCCTGCTCCAGTGTACATCAGTGACCAAATCCTCAGCAGGATGAGTACCACTGCCTTGAATTAAAATGCATGTAATATTACTGCATATCTGGGCCATGAGCTACATCACTATCTCAGCACTGCTAAAGCTGGCATTTAGAATGATGGAAAACAGTTGGAGAATTTCAGTCTTTCCCTTTAGTTTGCTATGTGACATTCACTTCTGTATAGTGTGTATATTATATACAGCTATCCCATATCTTACATCCAGGAAGAATTCACTTTTAAAGGACTGAAGTAGATGCTTGCTTTAATTTTTTTGGAAGCAAATAAGACATGACAGAAGTTACTGTGAAGACTGAGTCATAATAATCTACAAACCTTGTATTTCATTAAATCTGCTTCTAATAAATCACCCTTAATATTCTTATATTTGTAGTGTTTCAGAATAATTTGCTGCTGTCCCAAGGCATGAACTTTTCAGTCTGACAATGAAAGCATTTTGCTTCCAGCTCCTTTAAAATAGATTCACCCAGCCACCTCTTTGGCACCCAGGCATCCAGGGACCTAAAGAAAGTCAGGAAAATAAATGCTCTCTGATTAGCACTGTTGAAGGAGATCTGTAGGGTGAACGTGAGCAGTGTCTATATAAACTGAGATACTAAGACAGGTTTACTGAATTCACAGAGTCTGTGGATTGTAGACCACAAACAGTAGAAGCAGAGAGATATCTTGTCGATTTGATTGTCAGCAGCCTGTTTGCATGCATAACTATAGTTTCTATGGTATGGTGATGAGTAGTAAAGACGGGCATATTTTAAAAGGTGTTGTCAGAATTACAGTCAAGACTGCTAACATTTAGCAAACTTGATATGGCTGCTGTTACATAGAGGTTGGTAAGATCTAACCACACTTATTTTACCAGTAGAACTACCCCTGGTTTGGCATTTCCTTCCATGTTGCAATCTGAAGTCTGATTGGTAAAATCTCAATTTTTTGCTGATTTAATAAAACTAGCTGACATGAATTATCTTTTAATCCTTTTCCTTTAGCGCATGTTGGGATGTTGCATTTATTACCAGTGATTCATCCTTCACACACTATGCCTATGTTCCTATAACTAGGACTGTTCATGTTATTGACTTAGACTCTATGGCCCAAGGTCACAGCAATTACATCTCAAAGCCTTATTTTTCTTCCATTAAAATTCCCAGTGTTTTTAAAATGCCTTGTTCCCAAAAACCCACTGGAAGTCTAGCTCCTTGACTTTCTCAGGAAAGAAGGCCTGAACTTCTTCAGTCCATGTGGAGAAGAATCAGCAATAAGCTTGGCAGCAAAACAACCCCAGGAATAATGACGAAACTCTGGCAGTATTATCACTCTGAAATATCCCATTGCACCGGTCCTTGATCCATTTCAATTTATTCCACTGATCCTTTGCCATCCTGACAAGCCAAATATCAGTCAGAATCACAAGTATAGGCAGTTATCTCATCACTGTTGACGTCCATCAGTCCTTTGGTCATGTCCTTCATGTGTTCATAATAGTGGGATTTGCTGAACTGTCCTGAATGAGCCATCTAAAGCAAATTAAATACTTCTAATTATATCCTTATGGAAAAACTTAAAGAGTTTTCTCATGTAAGGTTTTCTTCTTGCTCATCAGATATTTCTCAGTGGCCTTCTTGTGCTATGCTTGAAAAGCAAGTATAGAAACTTAACTGGAAGAAAGAAGAAATAGGAAAAAGGAGGATAACCTCTAACTTGGTCAAGAGTGTGCAGAAGGTAAGAAGTGAAGGCAGTAACTTTTCAAAAGAGGGCAGAAGGGCTAGAAGCTTATTCAGGAAGCATCCAAGATGTTTGCAGCCTTCAAATACCAAAAGACTGTATTATAAAGTGTAAGGACACAGAAGAACCTAAAACTTACTTACCAGGCTCTACTGTACTTTATGGATGTTTTTGTGATCTAGGTTACAGACATCTTCTACCACATGATAACATCATATGGCCAAACTGGGTTTTCTCACTTGTGTGTACACTTTTGTACTCACAGTATACTGACCACCTGGTACACTAAAGGTAATGACACTCAAATCTGTGATCCATGTAAGAATGGTCAACACCTTGAATCTTCTTTATCATGGATAAAAGCTTCATAGAAATGTCTGTTTGCTGTGATTTCTTATGTAGATGATGATTTACTCAGGCTTTCAAAACTGGCATGTTTATTTAAAATCAGCAGTTCATTTAAAGTCTATATGCAAGCCAACTACACTGACACAAATTAGCACAAAGCAGACATTCCTCTGATTCTGACATAATATCAAAGCATGCCCTTAAGGCCTCCTTCGGGTGCACATCTCCACAGTCTGCTCTGGTAATTGCCTTTATGTCTGGCAGTTCAAAATCAGCAGAGATATTTTTGTCCCTACCCTCTTTCCTGGTAACATTTTCCTTTTTGTTTTACAAATCATCTGTAAAATGTAACATTCAAATATCACAACAAAAATATTTTGGCTTACTTAGACACAGACTAATTATGAAGTGTTTCCAGCATCAGTCGACAAATACACATTAAACAGTTACTTTGCGAGGCAGTGCAGAATCTTCAAGCTATGCTCACATCTGCCTTTGCATCCCAGTGTCTCCACAAAGAACAGGAAAAATAGGTGGTTCATCAAGTAGTTGTTAGTCTGGCAACAACACCAGTGTTCATGTGCCAATCTAGAAAGATGTTCCCTCTAAGACTTTTGAAAAGATAGGGGTCTTTTTAAAAAGTATTTTTTAAAAGTTGTTTTTTTTGAATGAGAAAAATGTTCTATTCGGAAGACTTATCATGGATCTTCCTAACCAGTTGTGTTCACAGTAATGATGTGTCCCCATTATTTCAATGACATTTTCCCAGCCCTGGAAAATTAGCTCTTTCTCTACAATTTGTAAAGTAGGGAGGAGGCTGTGGCTGTGGAAAAGTTGTGGTATTATTTCCTTCTAAATCACAGGGAGGCAAAGGGAAGCAAATTCAACAATTTTCCTGTTGAAATTATGCAAATAATAAGAACAGCCAAAACAACACAATCCCCTGTTGTTATATATCTCTGATACCAAAATATCTGTTGACCTGCATATCACCTGTATTTCTATAAAAATTAATGAAAAGAATGGACCGTGACATGAAAAGCATTATGGACTTTACAGAGAAAATGCAAAATAGAAGAGAAAATTATAGTAAGTGTAAGCAGATACGTAAGCATTTTCCTTGTGAGTCCCACCACAAACCTAAAGAAGGTATTTTGGACTGACAGCCCCCTGGTGCAGTGCCACACCAGGCATTGTAGTGCAGAACGCTGGGGCCCCTCCTCCTGGGAAGCACTGCCTGTTCCCTTGGCCCAGCCAAGCTGCAGTGACAGAAGCAACCACAGTGGGTAAATGACCTCGTGCCAGCACCCTGAGAACTTGAAGATCAGCCAGCTACAAGTGTGTCCTGCTCACTGTGTCTGGGAAGCTGAGCTCTGCCACAGCAAAGAGAAGGTGTTACAGCAAGTGTTTTACTGCAATGCTCATAGGGTTTCTCTCTAAGATGCAACTGCAGCTTGCTGCTGCATGCAGAGCTGGCCAAGCTGGCCTCAGGGCTGCATCTCAGAAGTGGATGTATTTCACCTCTGTACTTCCTACAGTTTTGGAGAGCAAGTTTCTGCCATTTTAATTATTCATTTCCCACTCTTTAGAAACTCAACTCCTGCAAGGGCAAAGCTAGTGGGTATTACTCATCTTGGAGAAGAGGAGATTGAGAGGAAATCTCCCAGCAGTCTACAGCTTTGTTACGAGGGCAAGCAGAGGGGCAGGCACTGATCTCAAGCCTGCCAAAATCCACGAAGCATTTGGACAAACCTCCCAGGTGTGACCCCTTGGGGTGGTCCTGTTCAGGGCCAGGAGTTTGACTTGATAATCCTTGTGGGTCCCTTCCAATACAGGATATTCTATGATCTCAGAAAGCATTCCTTTCCACATCAGGGAGCTCTCAGCTACTGCTGACTGCCCCAAATGGCTACCACAGTCCAATGTCACCACCTGGAAAAGTGAATTTTTAGTGTGGCTTGAGATACATTTTTATGGTAACATTTGCTTCTAAGGGAGTTTGTATTAAGTCTGAAGCACATGTGATCAGTATGGGAAGTGTCCGAGCCTCCTTCGTCTGTGCTTGCTAGCAAAAACATGGTGATTTTCTAAACACATAGTTTGGGAGAGAGTATAATTCTGAAAATAAAACTAAACTTGGTCACTTAAGCTTCTCCAGCATTAGCTACAGCAAATTTCAAGAGCAATAGGAATGAGTAAAGCTTATTATTACACTCAAAATGCCATCTTTGAACGGTAAGTACCATTCTGTCTTTACAAAGATTAAGAGAGCAGTGGTACTGAGTTTGAAGAAAGAAAGTTCAGGCCACAGACTGCTGTCTTATTTAGGAAGAATGGAAATCTGAAAGTATTTAAATTACACCAATTTAAAATTGGCAGTGAAAACACATTCATAAGTCAGGATAATCTTTGTAAAACACTAGAGCACTAACATATTTTACAATGCTTGTCCTGCAGTTAAAGAAAATGTTTGATTTTTAACTGGAATCAGAAAGAAAGAATAAAAAGCTTGTTTGCAAGAGACCTTCTGCTTGCAAAGGCAAATATGGCAGCCATTATGTACTTAGCATTAATCACACTCTGTTTTGATGCTAGTTCTGCTGAAAACTGGGATGTTGGCCAAGGCATTGGGGTTATTCCCCTTTATTTCCAAAATATTCCCTGAAATCTTTGACATCCAGAAGCCCCAGGTCAATATCTTGTTCGAGAGATGAAGCCACTAACTGTTTAGACTTCTGTCCACAGCATCAGGAAATGAGATTTGGACATGACCTCTCAGCCTAGGAGTGAGAGGGCCACAGCCTGAGCCACACTGACATGTCCCCACCACCCTTGCTGCCCAACAGTCCCAGTGAGAGGGGGAGAGGGAGGGAGGGAGGGAGGGATGGCTGTCAGGCTAGATACACATACACATGTGCACACACATAAAAGCACCCCACAAGAATAACTAAAAAAGAATGAAGGATGATGTTGGATGTGTCAGTAGACCTTAGCACACACTTAGTATACACTTACACGGATTTAAAAAAAGAGTTGGAATGGTGAGACAGAACATACGTGATAGAAAATCCTTATAAAGTCTTAGGCTTGCATGCTGGGGCAAATGTTTTCCCTGGGGCAATATCTGAACAAACAGAAGATGTGCAGGTGTCAGGGTGGGGCTACTATAATAATCCCCAAGGGCTATTGCATGTCTGTTTCACAAATTCTATGTTTTTAGGATTAAATCTGGTTAAAAAACTTGCATCTATATAAATTCCCTCCAAGAGAAAATGCCCCTGTGATAAAGGACTTCTGTGAGAATGATCCATTTTCACTGATTTTTTTTTTAACATGGTTTCAAAGGTAGTTTCAGCTACAAAACATTTCCTGACAGTCTTGACTCAGGAATTCACATTGCTGCAGGCTCCCTCTGCAAGGCAGAATGACCTTTAGAGCAGCATAGTCCCAGCCTGAGCTTTTTCCCACCCCCTCCTGCTACACAAAACCTTGGCTAAGACAGTGACAGTGCAAGTCTGGTTTAGCTCTGCTTGGCACCTGGAGTTGAGATCTGTGGAAAATGCTGATCTGAACTCGAGCTATTATCCAGAGTTATATCCCAAGTTACCTTGTTTTTCTTGCTGTTTTAACCTCTTAGTTAAGTGAGCTTAGCTGTTACCAATTCCCCTGTAGATGTGTCATAAACAGACGGTGGCAAGTTACCCAATGACTGCACAATGCTGTTACAGTCATGCAATGGCTTTCAAGGGGAAATTAATTTTAGGAAAGTACTTAATGTATTTACATGCACATTTTAATATAGTTTTGACATGGAAACAAGGAGGGGCCAACATCTTATAACCAGCTCTTTGCTGACATAAAAAATATCACTAAAAGGTTGAGAGCTCCTGTTCCGTATGCCTCTGAATAGACTCCTACTGACCTTCCCATTTTGAAACATCAACTTCTGTGAGAAACACATAGCAATATTTTTCTTTGTTACACAGCTGGCTCAGAGGTTTCCTTTATGGTGGTTTTCTCCTGCATGTAAACCTTCTTTCCTGAAGGACATCCAAGTGAACTTTCCACTGTGAAGTTTACCTGAATAGCAGGTAAAGTGGGGACAAAATTCCACTGAAAAAAGCCATGGAGTTATCCAAGAAAGTAATGTGAGCAGTAGTTACAATATTAAGAAGAAACTTTTAAGTAGCAGCCCTCAAGGAGCCAGACTTGCATTTT
Organism: Buphagus erythrorhynchus; assembly: GCA_013400855.1. NCBI lineage: Eukaryota > Metazoa > Chordata > Aves > Passeriformes > Sturnidae > Buphagus > Buphagus erythrorhynchus. Next base: position 63,239 of record VZTT01020035.1, on the reverse strand, counting down.
GCTGTAGCATTACTGAGGTTGATGGATTTACTTGAGATTTATGCTTATATGAAAGCAAATTCCTTTCACTTAAAAATGACTGTCATATCCCTGATGAATATATATAAAAACAAAGAAATTTCATAATCAAGATCTCATGCAGGTAGCCCTACCTTTGTGGGAGAACAGAGGTCATAACTGAAGATGTAGAGGAATGCACAGTTATCTGTCTTGCTTGCAGTGTCATACGCCATCCTAAAACAAGGTCAGGCTCACAGTTATGCATTAGTATGATTTGTTATGAAAAGTGGCATTTAAATATTTAAATGTACCAGGTCCTATGTGTTTAATTTCATTGTTTAATCATTGCATAGTTTCCCAACTAAGTCGTAGTTGGCACAGAGGGATGGGTTACTCTCTATTTATGTGTTGCTGCAGCTTTTCAGAGCCTTTCAATGATGGTGAGGCATTTCAGCTATACATTATTCCTTTTTTGCTCTTGAAGCTGTACATCAAGGCATGAAAACTTGCCAAACTTTCCTTCCCTGGAACATGGTAAAAACAAGATATCCCAGTATATATTCAGCAGTGCCTATACAAAAATTTTTGCTCTTTTAGAGTGCAGCTATAAATTCCTAGTTAATGTATCATGCCAGGAGTAGGGCACAGAGTAGATGCACATCCTACTGATAATAACACAAGTTGCATATATAAAAATATCTTGCACCACACTAAAGAAGAACTTTGAGGCATTTAAATTACACTAAACAGGTTGTAGCTACTGTGTAAGATAATAGGCTCCAACAAAAACCATAGATGGCATCCTAGCTGTCTCGTTGTATACACTAACAAACCTTTCTAACATCACATGCTTCATACAAAATAGGCATCCTCACTGGAGAAATGGGATTGCCTGCTAAGGACTGCAACTCTGCTGGTGTCTAGTTTAAACAGACAGCAGATTAAACAATTGAGATAAAAATGTAAAACCAGAAATGTTTATACTAGTATTGCTGGGCACCAAAAGCTTAATAAAGTGAAGGCATAGGTGCTCCCACATTAAAATGTACTATTTTGTTTACAAAAAGAAAACTGGAGGGGTGTAAGGACCAAATAAATGGAGGCAGAGGGGAAAGACAGAACATGATTCAAGACAGAGACGAGAAAAGAAAGCAAAACATTGTAATGCAAACATGCAACAAGCATCTGGAAGTCAGATATTTGAAAATCTGTGCTAGGCAGTGTGGCTTTGAACATATATTCAAGTATTTATTTGTGCTTCTGCTTCCCCTACATGCCCAGTGAAAGACCCCTTGGACAGGCCTTCTTCCACTGGAGCCAGACTTATTGGCTCTGAGGCAACGTAGGGTATATATCTCTCTGTGTTTGTGTGTGCAGGTTTGTATATATGTATGGCTTGCCCTGGAAAAAGCTTCTAAGTGAGTCCTCTTTTTTCCCCAAGATAATATTTCTATCTTTCCAGAGGAAAATCTGAAAAAAATCCCCAAACAACAAAACAACCCTGAAATCACCCTTCCTTGTGCCTTATGTTTTGGATAACTTTTTTTTTAGCATAGTGGTGGATGCTAAATTTACTCTTGCTGTACTGGCATTTGCTCATCTTTGGACTGTTGCAAGCATTTGGCTAACAGGGATATATAAAAAATCAATTAATTAAGAATTTTAAATATGCTCCTAAAACTCACATAAATTTATGTTATAATTCTACCTCCATCTCCAACGTAACCTCAGTTCATGTCACCTTGAAAGCCCCCACAAGGAATTACAGGCATCTTATGCAGAGTTCACATGAGGACAAGTCCTTTTCTTCCCTCCTAGCGAATCCTTGAGTGTACTGTAACTAATGCACCCTGCTGCATAGTTTTCTATCAACTCTGTGCAGAGGAATAAGATTTGGGTAAGGCCAGAGCTTGTTTTCCCACAAAACTTGCGAGTTTATTGGTTGATACAAGCCAGACTAAAGGAGAGGTTTGACTGTCCACAGATATGTCAATTAAAACAACATCTTAAGTACAATTTGTTGTTAAACCAGCACATATCTTGACTGAACTGGCCTCCAGCTTTGGCTTTGAGAGAGTGTTTATGCAAAGGGAGAGCTCTTTGCTAAGCTGTGCACTCAGGCTTGTCCATCCATATACAAACTTAGATGGAATGAAATTTATTTTTATCCAGGAGGATGGAGCTGCCCTGTGAGTACACAACAACATGGTTCCAGCTGCATTAGATGGTACTAATGGGGTGCCACTCTCTCCCTTTTCCATTGAAAAGGCAGCACTGGAATGTACACCTAATAAATTTACTGATATTTACCACCATTTGGATTACATTAATAGCATAAACTCATATTTGTAGCTAAAAAATCCAGGCTGTTATTAAAATTCTCACAAACTATGCTTGCAACTGCTGTATTCAGCTATTGTGAAGACTACCTTTTTTTTGGCAGTGGCCTTTTTTATGCCTAAAAATTACAAAGAATTAAAAGTATAATGTCATAGAAAACAGTGTCTGTAAATTGATGATTCTTTATTATCTACATTCTCTTCTAAGACTAAACAAAAAGTACTAATAAAACCCACTCTGCGCAGTCCCTGGTGACCTAGTAGTCTGTCCTGCAAAGATCATCCCCAGAAACATTCTTTCAGAGACAGAGAGTTCTGCTTTAGATTAGACTGCCGAGTCCTGGAGCTCACACAACAGCCCTACTGAAAACAATTAAGTAATTTATACTTAGAAGCAACTGTAACCTTATCCAGACAAATACCTTCCCATTATGAGGACAAAAGAGACAGTATGTTGTTTTACTTTCTCTCATATTATCTGCTATAGTGGTATTTTTTTAATTATGGGAAATCAACTAAAAAATAACATGTTGTCTAGCAACAAAAAAAACAGACACAAACAAAAGAGAAACAGAGTGACATTCCTGCTTTTTATATTGTATACTTCTACTTTCAGGTAAATGAACAAAAATAAAACAACAAAGAAGTTAAAATGAACTGGCTAATCAACCTCCCAACAGAGACATGATACAAGGACTCTGGGTGAGCGAGTCCAGAAGTTGGTTTGTTTTTTTGGTTTGTTTGCTTTGGTTTTTTGTTTTGTTTTGTTTTGCTTTGTTTTGTTTTGTTTCAAAAGCACCTGAGATTCATCAAGTTATTCTAAGGATATATAACTCTATAATTCAATCTTTTAAATTTAATAATTAACTTACAGAACAAACATTCATTAGTTGTCCCTTCAGCCAATTTTTCCTTTTGAATGAAAAGTCTTAAACCTTTCAATTTTATTAAAGCTACACAATGAAAAATGATCCATTCAGAATCTAGGACATTCTGATGAATTACAATGTGGTTTCTTACAATGTGGTTTTCTTACAATTTGTACACCAATTTATAGGTTAT
>VZTT01020035.1:605-54547 GCA_013400855.1 Buphagus erythrorhynchus | reverse complement strand
TGTGGAAAAAATCAGATTACTTTCTGATGTCATCATAACATAGTAAGAAGTAAAGGTTATTATATGAAGTATGTTGCTTAATGCCTAGATGCTTCTGTCATGAGAACTGTGATCTGTTTAAATGAGAGAAATATTACCTATTTTATTTTTTCAATAACGTGCAATAATCTAAAAGGGTTTGGTTTGTCAATGTGATCACAAGACCAAGGTGCTTGGCGAAGAAGTAAAAAACATACCTGTGAATACAGGTAGATATCTAAATGGAATGCATTTTAGAGATCCATATCCTTTAGACTATGGACATGATTCCTTAGTATTGTGACAGTGGCTGCTTTGTGACTGCACAACAATGCCTGTGAAGGTGAGCAGACTCGTCCTGATTTGTATGGCACCAGGGTAGTTTGCCTCGACCATAAAATCTGCACAAATCTACCTACATTTAAGATGCTTGCCTGGTTAGGAATATAAACCCCTCATGAACATGTGTTCAGAAGGCATAAACAATGCTAAAGCTGGTTATGCTTGTATCAGTACATTACCATGTTAATCTGAACCAAGTTTTGATTTGGTTGTACCATCACATGAGCTGCAGTAAAAGAGAAATTTAAGAAAATTACTCTCCTTCTCCAAAGAGGTGATCCCTAACTGTGTATGTATTTCTTGTACAGAGAAAATCAGTAGTGATTTGCTTAAACAAATGCATTTTGCTTTGGATTGAAATGGATCAGGAATACATGGTTTCAGCCCTTCTCATACTGACATGACCTAAATAATAAAACCATATAAACCACATAAAACCATCACAATTTTTTTCAGTAATTCAGCAGTGTTTTGTAATTTGAGAATGTCCTGAGATACAAAGCTGCCACCCAGATAGGTCTGAACCATCTCACATCTAAGTTTTGATTTCAACCTCCAAAGTCAGGGTGAGGTTGCAGAGTTCCCACTGGGGTAAGAAGTTTTCAAAATATGAGGCTGTCATTAATGCTGGCAACATTCAGGCCCGCTGTTACCATTTAACAGCGTCAGGAGAAAAGAAAATTCCATGAGATGGTAGACTGAATATCCCTGCAGGATGATGACAGTTCAGAGGAAATCCAGATGCATTTGCATGGGGGAAACTTCTGTAAACACGTTCTGCACTCCAGCAAAGAAATAAATGTCAAGGTAAGCTTGGCAAGCGACAAAAAAGGATGAGTCATATTTCTCCGAATTCATTCCAAAGATGCTATCTTTCACCTCCCTCAGTACTGTAGTCACAAGACTGACAGTGTTGCTGCTCCTTTATGGGAATTGATATTCAAACACTGTGGATAAATGATTTAGCAGAGCCCTACAGTAATTTTTCACACACACTTTGTTTTATTACCAAAATCTGGAAGGAATGAGTCTCCGTATGCAGCAATCAATGTGCAATTGCCTATCTAAAATGTTTTTAAGTCTCTCCCTTGCCATGCTTTTAGTTGATATTTTCACATTAAAATACATAGGATGAAGTCATTTTATGACAAGCTTCTTGTTAAGCAATTAATGGAAAATGTTATGTCCATTTTGCAAAAGAAGAAAAGGAGGCAGTATGACTGAGCCCATATTTCCAAGTAATCATTTTCTTTGAGTTGTTTAATTTCTGATTAACCAAATTGACACACCTTGAAAACTAATTTTTAAGACTTCTGTGCACTTTGATCACAGTCAACAGGATCTGTATGCACCTAGCAGGTCTGAAATTCAGGCCAACTACTCAGAAATCAAGGAANTACTGAGTAGTAGTATTATTTTCCTAAAAGAAGCATAGAAGGTAGTTTTGTCTAGCTCATCCCTGTTCTCTACTGTTTGTTAATCTGACTCATTAATATTTTTTATCTGAAATGATTAATTATTTTTACTTTAGTGAACAGAAGTCACTCCATGATACAAAGATATTAATTATTAATTAATTCTTTATTGTGATATTAAATGGAGAACCCAGCAGTTTATAAAAGTTTTTCAGCTGAGTTCATCAGTAGCTTATGCTAATTAGATCTCTAGATCAAACTTCATGTATAATGGATTCATTTCCTCTCATGACTTAAAGTTGCCATTTCTGTTTTCAATTAATTTCTTTTATAAACTAAAATGCATAGAAGAGTTTAATATTCATAAAAGAAATTCAGTTTGAATCTTTATATGCCTAGTATCCCAGGATAGTGATTTTTTCATACTGTCCAGGTAAGGTTTTTAGATAAGAGATTCCAGATTGTTGCTTATTAAAAATTACATTTATTCTTGCCCCTCTTCTCCTGTGATTACTCTTGCAAATACTGGTCCTTGAAAATGTAGTGAAGTGTTCTAATGACGTGGTGTTATTCAGCATGATTAGTGTTGCAGAATACAGCTAGGTTTTTTGTTATGTGGTAAATTTCTATCTTATCCAGATGATTTAATCCAAATTATATCTGGATTAGAAAAGCAATTGCTGTCTGCTGAATTCACCAGCAAGATGCATGTCTTGGGAACGTTTTTATCACTAGTTTGGAGATTGTTTACCATAAGATTTCCAAATGACTTCTCAGGACACTTCTCTTTCTTGTACTTAGCTTTGACAATAGGCAGAACTGAGTAAAAATGTGGTGACTTGGCTTTTTCAAAATAGGTTTGTTGTTGTTTGTTGGCATGGGATTAAACATCTCTGTGCAGAAGCACACATATTGATGTCCATAAGCAAAAAGCAAGAATGTGTTAAACAATAGCTGCCATATCCTTTGGAAGTTATCAGCTTTGCTTATACATATATAGTCTTAAACTGACATGCATCTTGGTGTTACTGGTTCAGAAATCTCCCAAAACTGTGTTTCTGTGTTTAGGAGTGATTTCTGGTTCATCTTTGTTATGAAGAAATCAAAAAGATTTCTTACAGCACTAGTCCTGGGACCTTCAGTTTTACCACTCCCAGGATCCCTGAGTAAGCAGAGATGTGCAAGTGAGAAACACTAACAGCCAGAAGTGTAATTTTGGTTCAGAGAAGTTCTGATCTTATCTACATGGATTAATTCAACCTTGATTTCTCCATACTTAGCAATGTGATTCCTTCAGCTACGTCTCTGCATGTCTGTTGAAGTGACTGGGGTGACAAGACCCCATGAAATTATCAGCCCCTGTATGATGACAACCAAATGAGATCTTCTCTTACATTTTCTGTCCCCCATCACCTTTTTTTCCCAGCCTACCTTTCATATATCTCCTCCTCTGCATTTCCATATGTGGGTTTCTAACACTTCCCTTCTTCCTGACAGTCGCTCTCATACTATCTTTATCCTGGTTTTTTAAATGTTGGAAGGGACAGACAAGTGAATTTGACCTGTCAAATCCATGCATACCACATAGCCAAGCCTTGTAACCATGGGATGTGTTTATTGTGCTCTCCCTCTGTTCCTTTTGCCCACTTAGTCTCAGATCACACTTTCTGTGTGGTACTCATCTCTCTTGGCTTCAGGCAGGAACTCCTGAGCCAGCTTCCCATGGTTCTTCATTACAGAAGAAAGAAATAGGTGCTTGGAGACATGATTTATCTCAGGCTTTTTTAAATGCCTACCTCTGGATAAAACTACTTGAACTTTGTAAGACCTTCTTTCTCTCCTCTGACTGGAAGAGAAACCCAGATAACCAGCTCAACAACTGAGAGTCCTATATGGAATATTTACATTTGGCCAGAAAAATCTTTAGTAGTCCTGCCCCATGTAGACTGGTGGCAGACAATGGGAATTTGAAATAGGAAGATGATGAAAACCACAATTGCAGCTCTAAACAGAAAAAAACCAAAAATATTTAGAGCTAGAAGTACCAATAAACTATGTACTGTTGCATGGTTTTCAAGCATTTGACCTTTTTAAGATGGCAATTTGTAAATTTATATGTCAAATAAAGTTAAAAAAAATCCAAATCAACAAAAACTGTAATACCCAGAATGATCTAGTAGAAAAAACTTTTACACTATGAGTTGGGCTTGATGCTTTAGATGTTACAGCTGCCACTCTTCATCCAATTTCTGAACTATAAAGATGGGATTTATGGTCTTACAAGCATGAAGGTGAGGAATCATAATAAAAATAAGCATACTGATTCACATGAAAAGTATGTGCCAAATACAGCCTTAAATCATTTTATGCAGCCTGTCATTCAAACATATTTGACTGTCATCCAAATTGCTGGAATTGTCCTTCACACAGAAAAAAACCCAAGCCCTCTGCTTATTTTTAGGATAATTGGAAGAGCAACATATTATCTTCAAATTAATGAATAGGTCAAGTTGTTTTTATAAGCTTAATAATATTTTCCATTGTCCCTCCCTCCTTAACACCTATCTTCATTGCCTAATCATTCACATACTTTAGTTTTTTGAGTTTGGGTGAGTCATGAAGTGCACATTATGATGATAAATATATCATCTCTGCTTCCTTTTAATGTGAACTCAGTGGTATGATTCACACTGTAAACCTATTTTACTCATTCTATCCTTTGTTCATAACCTTGACTCTGTTAACATCAACAGTACGGCTGAAATCACATGTTTCTACTTAAAAGCTAACATAAAGGTCTTATCTGCTTTACATTTTATAAATTGTGTCTGACACATTTTTTCCTATGACTCCAGCTATTCATTTGAAATTACAAACGTTACTGTAATGCAAGCTGAAGAAACTCACCTTAAATATGAAGGTAATATTTTCCCTCCATGATGCCATTTAACTGATTTGTTTGAGTCAATTAAATATTGTAAAGGATATTCAAAACCCTTTTTCTTTCTTATACAGCTTAGTTCACAATCACAAGTTCTGCTGGGACTGTTTTCCAGAGCTATGTTAGAAAATCAATACACCCTGTGTGTGTTGCCCAAACAGAATCCCACTTGGTGCTCTCTTGCCTGCCCCAAAGACTATACCTATATTCACCCCATCCCTGATACCCAGAGTATGTACTTTGCTTCTCCAATTTCAAGTGAGTAACAAATGACTTTGCAGCAGCTCTGAGAGTGCAGTGGTTGGTGATTCTGACTGAGAGCAATTACGTGTATGTCATTAAAGCAACATGTAACTGAGCCATAATAGTCTAAAGATAGTAATACATCATTATGTGTGCTTGTGTCTGAATAGCAAGGGACATAAGACCTTCCTTAAGAGGAAGTTATTGGAAAGTTAAAGTAAAAAGCAACACAGCATAAGATGTTTTCTATGCAATCCTTTCAGGAGTAATTTCAGATAAAATATTTTGTTCAGTGAGAACCAATAACCAATGGCTTGCCTTTGCATTCAGGGCTGAATGCATGCCAGATTTATTTGAGAGGGTCTTTGCAGGGAGCAGATGTGGGAGTATGTGCTGTGAAGCTCTGAAGAGGCAAGAGAAGTGAGTAGGGGCAGGTAAGGAGAGGTGGTGTAGGAGATTCGGAAGTTTCCTGAAGTGGCTTCCCCCAGTAAATCTTTATTTGTTTTTGCAACAGGACAAGACCTACTGAACACAAATCTGCTAAGGCAACCAGATTGATTAGGTCTAGCCCATAGATCTTGGTCCATCCCTAGACTGGGAAATTGCATGGCAAATTGAGGAATTTTCACTCAAGCAAATGGCAATCTTACTATTAACTTCCATGGGTCAAGACATGCATGTTAATTAAAGCACCTATTGGGACTTGCTATTTAAACATCATCTTTGACCACAGATCATTGAACATCTTTGGTTGCCATTTCGTTTGTGAGGTTTTAACAGTGGCAAAACTTAATTTTCCATTTTCATTCAAGGTTGGAGCAAGTTTTGACGTAACTCAAATTCCTATGGCTAATTCTAATATTAAGATTAAACAAGGAAGTGTTGTTTTACTTGAAAAGCTCCTTTCCATAAAAACCTCATTTATAGCATAATGTTGAAGAAAGAGACGGGGGTTATCTAAACACTTGCTATCCTGTTTACTATCAGCTGAGGACTAGTGTATATTTATTACAGAATTTTTAGTTTTTTTGGTACAGCTCACCTATCTGGACCTGTTTTCTTCTTTTTTTTCTTTCAGGATGACCACTGCCTGCTTATCCTGACTTGAGAGGAGCACAGCCCACAAAGTCAGCTATTTCTATACCTGTGAGAGATAAACCACCCCTGCAATGCCTTGCCTGACTGTCCCACACCCTTTACCTCCAATCCCTCCTTCTTTCCCTCTCCTGGTGGAGACACGGCATTCTCCCACCCCTGGCCCTGGCTCCTCTGGCACTCAGCCACCATTCTGCAGCAGGTCTGACTGGATCTGATGTCTGCCAGAGACTGTTCTTCAGCAGCTGGGCCCTGGAGGTAAGAGCAGTGACTGAGAAAGGCTTCTTCCAAGTAAAATATGACTTATTCATAGGAACAGAGTACTCGGGGAGAAAAATGTTAATGTGAGATAAGCCAATGTCTCTCCTGAAAGATCTACAGGCCTAACACTTCCTTGGACCCTGCTTTCTGCATGGAAATACCTCTGAAGGACTTCACTTTTCTTAGCTTCAGAGCACAGATCTTCTTTATAACAAGGCAACGCCTCTGTTTTTTGCGTTTGTGAGCTCTGTTTGCCAAGCTTGTCTGGTGAAGAAACTAATGGACCCTGGAAACATTCCTGTGACTGCCCTGCTTCATGTACTGCATGCTGCATATCAGCACAAGAGGAGTCTCTGTTTCTAAAATTGAACTCTCTTTCTTAACAGCCTCATTTACCAGGACACCAAGCAGGCAAATCAGATGCACACGACTTGCCTGGCTGTGCTGCATCCAAGCTCTGCCTTCCTGCAACGTTGGCTCTCCCCTTGAAGTTCACTGCAGGTAATTTAATCTCTATGTGCTTGCTTGTCTTTCATTTAGTTATCAGCTGGTAACAGATCAATTATTCTATAATTTGCACTCAAAGAGTAATTTACAAGTATTCACAAAAGCAGGCAAATCTTTTTAAGTAGTGTGTGTGTATATATATATAATAAACAAAACTAAAACTCCCACTTAATTTTGTGTGGTTTAAAATTCTGCACATTAAATATGGAGAGCACTATCTACAGGTATAATCTAAGGATTTATTTTTCTTGAAAGCAGTGACTACAATCTTGGTTCAGGAGTCAATGAAATATTTCAGAATATAGGCTATCTTTCTGAAGATAGAAAAAATTGTGTGGGACAAATATTAGCTGCATCTTGTATTACTTGTAGGGAGTAGTTGCTTTCCTTGTGTCATTGGAAATGATATAAACATGCATTATGACTTGCTTGTTGGCATACAGGCTAGAAATAAACTAATTATCTATTTAATGTATGCCCTTCCTTCTGGATCTCAGGTTTCAGCCCAGTGAGTTAAAGTCACTATCAGCTTTCAGGCTATGAGTTAAATCTCTGCTCCTCCAAATGTCAGTAGGAGGTTTGCCATTACATTAATTGAGACCAGGATTTTACTCCATGAGTATTTTTTAGGGAAGATCTGAAATACTCTGTTAAAAATTCAAATGAGAGAAATCTCAGCTTACAAATATGAAAGGCATTCATTTCTATCTTTATGTAAAATTATTTGGTCAATACCCAGAGGCAGTTAAATTAAGACTGGTTACAGCTTTTACTTGCAGCTAAAAATTCAGCAATTCACATCTAGAATAGATTTTGTTTTTACTAAGAGAGAAACAGACTCCAGATATTTAGCTTGTGACACAGATATGATTTATTTTAGACCATGCATCAGTCTAAAGTAGATGGCTTAAGCTGCCAAAGGCTGGTTGTCTTAGAAGCCCTTCTAAGTGTACTAAAAAGTTATACATCAAGTTACGGGTCATTGTGCATAAGGTTTTGTGGATGGCACAGTATGCAGATGTTTTTCCTCACAAAACAGATGAATACATTAGCCAAGGATTTCTTCATTAGCCAAGGATTTCTTAAAAAACAGTGTGTTATTTCAGTGACAGCTGACCAGTAGTGCTTTTCAGCTGAAAAAATTCAGTTGTCTCTTGACAGGAAGAAGATTAATAACATCCTAATTCATCCAGCAACCTGCATCTTACACCAGAAGTACTATAGGCTGTGTGTACTATGTAATAATTCACAGTATTTCACAGATGCTATGTCCCTTATCACTAGGCTTTCAATTGGGGTGAAAAGAATACAAGCTCACTATGTAAAAATACATTCTTGCTATTTCTACATAAACTTTTCAGCACAAAAGCAGCTCACACCATCTGAGTGGTGAAGGGAGTGCCTAGTGTGGCACCCAGGCTGTGCAAGATTGGCTTTTGGCCAACTTTATTTTCCCCAGGTTGTGGAACCATGTTGGGGCTGGTGTATAGCAAAGAGTTTAAAGGCTAGTGTAGATGGCAGCAGTCTCAAAAGGGCTATTTTAGTAGCCAGGATTATTGGGGCATAAAGGAACCACAAAGCCCTTGCTCACTGCCATGCCTCGTGCCCATAACACACAGCAAGGGAGTGACAGAAGATGCTGACAGCATAGGAGGTTTTCACTGTTCTTTGGGAATATCTCTGTGACAAATTCCTCTGGCGCCCTGGACTCACACAGGTCTGCCCTGGTTTACGGGTGCAGTGTCGTTACAGTTTCGGGGACACAAGTGCTGAAGTGCTGAAGATTACTTTTTAAAGACATGATGCTGACAAATTAAGTTCAAAGTCTAAGCAGGGCCCTTCCAAGTGGCAACTCTCCAGAGCTGGACAGTTATAACATTAACTTCCATAAATCTTTTCAGGAGCTTCTTGGGCTTCGAATACTTCCAACATTTCGTCATTCCCGTTAAACAGGGAAAATTTCAGAATCCTTTTTTGGAGGCCAGAATAATTATATTCTCAGAAAATAATAATAATTTAAAAAAGAAAAGTTGGAAAACACTATATTCATTGGAAAACAGACCATATGATAGAATTAATTAAGTATCACTAAGTAAATACTGGCAAAAATGCGAATACAATAGCTTTTTTAGATGCAGTCCTGGAAACTGATATTGATACAAAAAGGTGCAAAAAGAACTTTTAAGAAATTTGTTTATGACTCTTCTTCATAGCCAGGGAATAGTGTAATTTCAGCTATAAAACCTCTGCCAAGCTGTGTACATGTCTGACTGTAAAGTGTGTCCTTCCTTATTTGCATGTTCCAAACAAAACCAACTGGAGTAAATGTTTTTGTTGCTTTACATTGAGTGCTTTTTCCTCCATCATATTTGCTTGCTACTTCTATTCCTGTTAATTAGCATTCTGGGATATTTCGGAGGAAAAAATGGGAAAACAAGTGTCAAAGAAGGCTCTTCAGTAATAAAACTGATCACATTCTTACAGCCAGAAACTCACAAGACAACATGAGCAGTGTGCTCATGCAGCTGGATCCTTCCATGAATGACTCAAATAAAGTATCAGTTGTTTAAAACTGAAAACTCTCCAGTGAACTAACACTTTACAGTAAAGCCTCCAATGAAAGTATGCTTTCCTTTTTTTTAATGCTGAGACTAAAGTTATTGGGATAAATTTTGGTGTCCACCCTCACTTCTTTATGTAAAACAAAACAAAACAAAAGAAGTCAGACAGACCCTGGGACAATGTTATATGGATTCAGAGAAAGAAGAGGCTCAAACTGATAAAGATTCAAAAAGAAAATTAAAGAAAATATCAGTCTGGAAAACTGAATAAATAAGATGCACTGTGTTTGGACCTTGTTGGACCCTGTTTCAGACCCTCGAATACCTTCACTTGGCATGACACTACACTGCCTATCACTATTTTTTAAGTTGATGCATGACATTGGTGTTCACACATTTCTTAAATAAATTAATTCATCTGACACAGAGTCCCCTCGCTTTGCTACCTGGATAAAAGTAAACAGATTTAGTGCCATTTTTACCACAGAAATTGAATACTCATATAAGTGTGCTACTGGATTTATACTGAGTTTTTGGAAAGTCACAAAAAGAGGAGATCCAAAAGACTACTGGATGCAAGAGACTTTTTCTAAAACATGAATTGTTGAACGTTTATAATTTCAGTTTGAGGAACATCTTTTAGATCCTGTATTTCCCAAGAAGCATTTAAATGTCAAATTATAGTTGTCAGCTCTTGAGTTGGAAATAACTTGGAACAGAGGCTCAGTTGAAGCATAAGAAAATAGTTTTTCTTCATTTTGCAGAAATTTTAAAGGCTTGGTGCACAGAAAAGCTAAAGTTGCTGGAAAACTGCAAATCTCACAAGAGCATAGAGGGAAATATGCTTCTGGAGATGGATTAATGAGGAAAATTGAGAGCACTGAGCATACCACTGAATGGTTGACCCAGAGTGAGACAGTGGGGTCTGGATGGATCGTGGCATGGCTGATCATGAGGCCATACTGCCATACTCTTGCACGCATACAAGTTAGTTAAAACAGGCTCAGACTTGCAGGCTAGAAGTGTGCAGGCTCCAGGGGTTCATCTGCAGGAAAGCTAGGTGTGCACAGGTGGCAGCACAGGTGCTGCTAAGGTTCCAGCTGCCGCTGCAGCAAGGACTGCTCACCCTTAGTGCAGCTCATCCAGTTTGCCACAGGGTTATTTTTCTGTATGTTTGCATGCTGTATGTGCAGGGAGGCGTGTCAGGGTAGGAAGATCACCCTGTGTCAAGGAGAGCTGCTGCTGGCCGTGCTGGCACTGCTTTGTCCCTTGGCATGGGTCAGACCCACAAGCAGGACCAGGCTGCACCCTTGGCACCAGGCAGTGCAGGGTCTCAAAACCAGCCTGGACAGAGGGGGTGAGCTCAGCCTCACCTACTCCCAGTGTGAGTGGCAAACCTTGAGTTTACATCAGGCTCCTGGACTAGAACAGGACTTTGTAATGTGTCCTAGTGGCCTTCAGAAAGTGGAGGCATCTCACACCAGCAAATATATAAAAGGTTATTTTTTTGACACTAGATTTGCATATTTATATAAAATATTTATATATTTACAAATCTAATATAAATCTATTTTTTAAAAGGAGGTTTTTAATCCTAATTATCCTACATCCAAATTTATTTTAAAAACTTATCTAAGTTACTTATATTAACATACTTGAATATGTATGATCAATATCTCATTTTTAAAATATTATTTAAATTTGTAAATCCAGGAGTAATGGGATATGGCAATTGGCATCCCAAAGCCATAACTGAGTAATGACTTAGTTGTGATTTTGGAATAAGTCTGTTCCTAAAAATACTGATCACATTTTCATGTACATCTAGGAAGCTTAACAGAAAAAAAAAAAAAAAGGCATCAGTGACAGGACCCTGAAATTGTGTCAGGGAGAAAGGTTCTTCACCCAGAGGGTGGTTGGGCACTGGAACAGCCTCCCCAGGGAAGTGTCACAGACTGATTGAGTACAAGACGAGCTTGGACAATCCTCTCAGGCACATGATGTGACTCTTGGGGATGGATTTGTGCAGGGCCAGGAGTTGGACTCAATGATCCTTGTGGGTCCCTTCCAGCCCAGCTTATTCTGTGATTACAAGTTATTTTTATAATGATCAGCATCACTAAAAATACCATGCTTGAAGACTATGTAAGGTTTTATATATGTTCTACTGCTTCCATAAGCCTCAGTCGCCACAGGAACAGCTTAGACAAGCTAAGTATTTTTCTAGCATCAGTACTTCACCATCTGTTTCCTCCTGCAAACATCATTCTCAGCAGGAGCCAAGCAGGGTGTGTAGCAAGCAGTGAGAAATGGCAGAACTATCAAGCAGGAACACAGTTTAGGAAAACATCTACTTATAGGGTGGACTGTCACCAAGGGAAGCAATTTTTGGGTTTTAGTGTAATAAAACAAAATAATTGTACCACACTGAACCTTTTCTGCAGTTTAAATACCAGATGCTAAAATATGAGGATCCTGATAATGTTTTTAAGTTAGATACAGTTCTTGACATAAAATTAAATTGGACAAAATTGTGATTAAATATAATACAGCACGGCAGATTCAGGAATTCTTTTTAAGATCAGTAAACTAAAGAAGAAATAAGTCATGCCATTTTCACTCTTCTCAAGTTTCTATGGCTACTGAAAACCAAGCTTAGAAACTGCATGATGCATATGTCTAACTTGGCAAGTGAATTAAAGTCTAAATATCAGTGTAATAGTGTAATTCTGAACATTATTCCAGCTTCCTGTATTTGAGTTTCCTTTACATGAGCTTGAGATGAGATAGAACATAATTACTTGTTAATTGCTTTTCAGAGAACAGACTGCAAGAAGAGATGCACAGCACCAGGGAAAGTTAACAGGCATGAGAATATTGGCTTATATTCAAGCGGAACCTTCCACAGCACAATAATATATTTATGATCAGCTATTGAGGATCTACCCAGTTACCCAAACATCACTTCACACGAACTAAAGATCCTGCATCTCTCTACCTGCCACCTGAAAACAGCGTAGGTGTCCCACGGATTTTGTGTTATCAGCTCTGATCGGTGGCTTAGATACGCCAGAGCTTCTCAAACAGCATCAAGCTCCCCAGTTAGGCAACTGAAATGCTCTCCGTGACTGAAATAGCCTTCAGGCTACTAGAACAACAGCTAAACAAATTCTGGGTTTGTGCTCAGGCAGCAGATAGTGAACTAAAGGAATTATGCTGGGACACGCAGATTACATCGAGGATTAAGTAGGCAATGAATAGAAAGATTCATCTGGGAAGGGAACACAAGAAAAGTAGTCTGGGAAATGATGCACTGAACACAAAAAAAAGAGACTTGGGTTTTGTGCTCTGATAAGATCAAGACAAGTGATGTAACCTTCTTGACTCTTGGTGTATCAGATCATACGCGTACAACTTACATGCACTGGAATGATTACCTGGCACATGATACTGGAAATGATTCAGTATTTAAGTAATGTAACAGGCAAAGCTCCTTTTTCCTCATGGGCCTTACACCTTGGCTCTCTAAGTATTCTTTTGTACACAGGCTTTGTTCTTTTAAGGTGCTATGCAAGCCACACTGAGACTTCATTAAACATGTGCAATTTTTAGTTCATAGAAGCACATATAATTTCTGGACCCACGAAAAAAGCACCCCCCTATATAATTAATTGCATAAAAATTAAGGCAATTTGATGTCATCTGGTTTGGCCCCGCTCTTTGCTGCTTTTATCCCTAAAAGGCTGCCACCCACTATTTCCTGCACAGAGGTGTTCCCCCTGCTCAGCTCCATCTTTTGGTTCCCACATGTTTTGCCTGGAAGGACCTCATCTCTACTGGCTTTGTCACTCCACCAGCCCTGGAAGGACAACTACACCAGTACCACAGCTGCACATGGGGGTTTCTTCCAGTTCCATTCTGTTTTATTATGGTTTGCATATTTCTCTTTTTAGTAATTTCCAAGTTTCTCTTTTTTCTCTTACTAAACAAAGATGTGAGGTAGCCACATTTTCTCATTCATTCTCTCTCCCTCTCTTAGAGCTGTCTATTCATCATGCCAGAGTCAGTTTCAAAGGCAAATAGATTGTCACATTAATTTTCATTTGGGATTCAAATTTACCTGAATGAGAAGGTCTGTCTGTATTAAATAACTTTTAAAAACACTTGAAAAAGTTAGTAAAATGCTAACTGTTTTGAGTTCTTTTGAGGGCAGGATGATCTGCCTCAAAGACACATTTTGAGCAGCAACAATCTGGATTGGGAAAGACTGCCAGTCAAAAATCATATGAAATGAGCGTGGTAAGGAATCAAGAGAAGTCCTTTAAGAACAGCTAAAGAAATATAAATATCCTCGATCCTTCCAGCTTGTGCTTCTTACTCAGCTGCAGACTCATAGAACTTGAGAAGCAGCTGAACTGGTACTAGTGGCTTCTTCCCTGCCTCGGGGGCAACAGAAAACTGAGATTGCAGTGGTTCTTCTACAGTCGCCACTGCAGTCACCTTTGCTAAACAAGAACAGCATTTGATGAGGGATTGGTACTTTTCCATTAAAAAACCCAAACAAATCACAGTTCCCTCTTTACTGTCACAGCAATTGGCACTCCTGTAATCAAGCTTTCCACCAATGAGTCTTGTTTGGATATCTTTATATTGTATATTGAATTGGGTATCTTTGTATTGTATATTGGCAATACAAAGCTAAAAGTGGAAAGAGAGTTTAGGAAGCAGCCAGCTGATCTGGCAGTGGATATTTTTCTAAGGGTTTTTGTCCATATGAGTTCTGAGTGTAAATGCCAAATGACATTCAGAAGAAAAAAAGATTAAGCTGATAAAACTGTGCAGAGGGCCTTTCCTACTATTTTTGCTGCCTGTGGTACACACATTATACTTTTTGCTTGATTAAAAGGAAAGGAAGTAAAAGTAAGTACTAACCTTCCTTTTTAATTAAACTGATTAAAAAGGATCATCTGTGTCTTTCTCCTTTCATTTCGTATTTCACTAGCCAAATGGGTTCTCAAACAGAGCTGTACTGCAAGATAGGATATCTCTAATGAGGTAGCAACTTTTTTTTGCGGGTATCTACTTACTTTATCAGGATGCCTCATTGTTAATAGTCTCCTCTGCCCAAGCAGCTGTGCCTGTGATATTAGAACAATATGTTCCCTCCAGTACAGTGTGTGGAGTTATTTCATGTCCAATCAGAGATAAAATGTAAGCTGCTCAAAAGGAACTTCCAACTCACTCTGTAAGAGGAAACTGCAGAGAGACAAGTTGCTGGTAAGAAGAAAGAGTTACATTAAGCACTTAGTGACCATATTTCTCTTTCACCAAGCCACATTATGCAACCTGTCAGGTGCAGAATACTTGCAGTTTCTAAGAGCAGAACAAGCATTGCAGATATGTGCAGAGCAAATATCTATATTGAAATGACATGCTAGAAAAACAAAGTCATTTTGCACAGAAGTCAGGATGTAGAGGGAACAGGTGGCAGATACAGATATTTTAGAAAGGAGCATGCAAGAGAACAGATTTAATCTGCATTGTTACAGGGGTCAGTGGATATCTCCCTTCCTTATTTACACATATTTAGTGAAAAGAGAGTGATACCACATGGTAATATATTTTTAATCTTAAGTATTCCTGCAGGACAGGGCTGTGAGGAGCTGGAGACTGGCTGCAGTGTCACTGGAGCAGGAACTGGTAGTCCCAGGGGATTGAAATGGCATCCTGGCTGGTGGGCAGCACAGGGGGAGCCCTGGGAAGGGGTCAGGGACCCCTAAAATAAAGAAATGGTTTGCAATGGGTGCCAAATTTTTAGTTGGCTACATTTAAACGAGGTAATCCCCCATAGCAGATCTAGGCTTATTGTGTCTAAGGGTTCAGGATGAAATTTATTGGGAGACACTCTCACTAGCTGATGTGGAAATCTTAAACTTTCTTAAGTGCTCGCATTGTTTTTTACCCTAGTCCTCTGCCATTTGGGTGATCTTTGCCAGGCATCTGGTAGCAGATGTCCTCTGCAGAGGGTTCCCAGCAAAAAGGCATTAAACACTTCAGCTTTTTCTGCATCATCTGTTTAGATCTTTCCTCCCCTCAGTGCAGTAGACCAAAGCTTTCTCAGCCTTCCTCTTACCATTCGTGCAGTTACAGAAGGATTTCCTGTTACTCCTTACAGGCACAGCCTTTCTGCTGCTCCCTCCCTAACAGTGCTTTTTCTCTCTTGCTGTTGCAGCCGTGCTGAGGTTTTTAGTGTTCTCCTTCTGAACCCAGGTGGGTAACAGAGCCTTCCACAGCAGTAGCTTGCACTCCCATCCTCTGGTCTCCCAACTTACTTGTTTCCCTCTGACTTTACTTTTCACCCTCTGAGGCTGGTGAAATCTGCTTATTTTGAGTATCTGTAGCCTCACACTCTTACTCCTTACAGAAAATAGGGAACTCCAAAACTTCAGAAATAGCCCAGGCTGTCCCCATCATGACCTCGAAAATCGTTGAGTAGTGAATTCTTGTGTATTATTTTCCCAAGTAGTTAAAGTGCTTCATTACCACTCCTGTCCTTTGAACGCAGAAATGTAAAACCATTCAGAAATAAAAAAACCTTCACATCTTTTGCTTTTTTGTGCTGAAGCTGTTCCTCTCTGGTATGTTAGCATATGAAGAGGTCAGAAAAAATTTATTAAAAAAAAATAAGTCACCTCTGATACAATATACTCAGATAAAGATAAACACAACTCTCAGGTCTTGCAGTGTAATTGAGCAATCTGTTGGAAACATGAAAATTGTAGACAGCTTTTAAAGATTTGTTTGTAGTTTCCTTTGATTCTCTCCAAAACTGCAGAATAATTTAATTCTAAGGGATCTCATCCATATTGCAATGAAACCAAGAGAATTTCTTGTGCTCATTGGTGGATTTTAGTTACAACTGCAAGTATGGAGCAAAATGAGATGTTGAACGTTTTAAGTTAAATCTCAATAACCAAAAGGGAGGAATATTTTTAATTGTTTACAATCATAATAATATTATGCTTAAGATTCCCATGTCTATTTTTGTTTGTTTTGTAAGAAGCAGAGAGTGTTCTTAAAAAGCCCCATTATTAATGATCACATGCAGGGATTTTGCAAAATGCAGACTATCTAAAATATCCCTCTTAACAACAAATAATAGTGTTTTATCATTAGCTTTATTTAGCTTCACTGTCTTTTTGAGTAATCCGTACTCTTTAAAAGCTTAACAAACAAATAAAAAATTATGATAATCAACTAAATACTGAACTATTGGTGTAAACAAACCTGTACAAGCATAGTTCAGATCTAGGGAAAGATGAAATACAACCCAGGAAGTAGTGGATAGTATGTCTGATTTATTTTTCTCTCTTCATGGGCAAGGTAGAAAACCACAAAAGATGTTTAAAAGAAAAGACAAAGTAGCAGTTTTATCTCCTGCTCTTCATTTTCTTGGCTGAAAAATAATTACAATCAAAACATGGACTAGCATCTCCAGAAGTGAGCAAAATTTGTGTGAATATTTTAACGTGCAAAAGCACACTTTTCATAATGACTAATTGGATGAAAATGAAACTACATCAGTATTTTTATGAAAGGAAGATACTTGACATCTCAACACCGAGTGGAAGCAAAAGTTATTTCTAATTGCCATAAACTGTTTGCATCTGTGGATGTGCAGTGGCAGGATGTGCAGTAAATATTTTCAGATTTTTGCTTGTTTATTTTTGGGAGCACTTTGCAGATGAAACTTGCACTATTCTCAGCAAAGATAAGGCAGACTATGGTCCTGGGATGCTGTATAAAACCATTCTTCTATTATTGGAAAAAGACACAGCATTTTTAAAAGGCAAAGTGACAGGTTGATAAGGGTTTTGTTCAGAAATTGCAGAACGATGAAGCATGTCAGAGAAATGTGCTTATTTCAACAGGTCTTGATTGAAAGCAGAGGGAAGCTGGGGGCTGAGCAGCCCAGCACCTATTCCTGAGGGACACAACAGTGCCGTGTGTTGGCATTCCAGCTCCTGTTCCCCTACAAAAGGAGCTTTCACTTAACTGAGAGGTATTGAGTAACGAGCCCCCACACAATACAACAAACCAAACACAACTGTCTCAGCAAGGCTCTATTAAAACATGGGAAATTTGCCATGGCCCCATGATTTTTCATTTTAATTGGAATAAGAAAGATTCCATCAACAATTACAGAGCAAAGCAGCAAGAAATCTGGTTTTCTTTAGCAGCTGTTATTGTGCACTATCGACAAAGAGCTAAGGTAGGAACAAAACCCCTTTTCAGTCTAAATAGGTATCTAATCAGCAGAGGAACATAAAACATAGAATAAAGATCTTTCAGGTACAAAATATACTGAAAAAGCAAAATCATGCCTTTTCCACAGCCCTGATATGGCTGTAGGCAGTTTTCCTTAGCTCTTACAAATTCCTCTGCTAGTGCTACAGCAGCTTCTCCCTGCTTCTTGGCATATTTGAACAAGGGTTTTCAAAGAGTCATTCTTTGACCTTTCCAGGTGCTGCTTATTTAGAGTTTCATTTTATAGGCACTAAGTCCAGTAGGGGTCAATGAGGACCACAAGCATTAAAAAACAGAATGCAGATTAGTATGCCTTGTTATAGACCTGGAATTTTCACTATGTTAAACTAAGCATTTAAATATTATGCCTCAAAGGTGGTTTAAAAGGACATAATAAGTAATTTTAAAGTTATAATTATAATTAATACGTATCATAGCCTACCAGCTATGTTTTACAATGTCTCACAGCCTTTGTGAAAACAGGGTTTTCCTGCCAGAAAGACTATTAATGATCCACTGTTTCCTAAGTTGAAGGTCACTATTCCATCCTCTGAATGCATAATCATTTCGGAGCAGGCAGTGACACCTGGTCATCAGTGTGCAATACAAACCTATGTCTGTAAGACAGCTGTCCACTTTAGGACACAGGGAGATGCATGTATCTCTAAAGGTAATCTAAAAAATATCTAGCAGATATTCAGCTAGAAATCCCTGAAATGATCAAAAGCCAAATTAAATAAAAATTTATGACCGTGTCACCGCAATCCAAATGTGAATACTGTAAACAGTGGTAGGAATGTCCTAGAAGTAAGCAAGAGATTCTGGCTAGCTCCTGTGTGGTAACATTTGACATGGATCAAATTTTTCACATTTGAAAGATGCATGTGAAAAAGATATGCTGGGGACCTACAAAAAGACCTTGGTTGAGATCAAAAAGGTGAATAGAACTATTTCTTACAATAAAGGCAATGAATTAAATGAAATTAGTAGACAGAAAACTGGAAACAAATAGATTATTCCTTTTTTTTAAAATGCAGAATTAACTGAACTGCAGACTACAGACTTAAAAGTTCAAAAGAGCTAATAAAAATAGGCAGGACAAAATCACAGAGTGTAGGTCCAAAGCTGCCTATTAAACAGGATAATCCAAGTGCAGTTTATATGGGAGGAAGAGTTAATTGCTATTTTTTTTTGTTTTCTACTGTTGGAAATAGTATTCTGGGATGTTTCATTAGCTACACATGAGTTGAAAATAAGAAGTTAAATATATTGATTGAAACCACTAAAGAAAGAGCACATTTGTATTTTCATTACACTTAAGAGCTGTGATACCACGCAGCTGATGAGCTATTTTGAGTGATGAACCATGTCTATTTTGTCATCCCATACCTTTCCCTGTTGTAGCACAAGAAAAAGTTCTAATTCTCAAAGCTGAACTTGTTGCATGGTACACATTAATACAAATGTGTAAAACATAATCAAGACTAATTTGATTTTTAAAATGGCTTTTGATTGAATAATGTTATGCAGAAACACCAAACAGAATAAAACACTATTTCCTAGAGTTGCATTCATCTCTAGTCCTGGTAGAGATTGAATTTGAGTTTGCAGTATACTATATTTAAATTCACTTCTGTTAATAATTTCATCAAAAATACACAGAGACTGGTAAATAGTAGGCTAAAGGGTAGGACACTGACAGTGGCTGTCATGGGTTTGCTACAGAGGAAAGCAGGAAATCGCCAGACCTCCCTTCTTTCACATTTCTCCCATGCACAAGGGACAGAGAAGAGGTATCTTTTTCCCACGGAAAAAAACAGACAAAAGAACTTAAATTCTAAACTACCTCCTACACTTTCCTGAGAGTTAAAACCCTAGTTGCATGCTGACCAGCTCTTGGCTCCTCATACTTACCCACTGTCAACTCTGAAATCTGTAGCACATTAAGAAAGCACAAGTTGAGCATAGCCCAAATTAAAGTGAATTAAAATTATGACAAATATTACAGAGAATATAGTTCCCTTTTTATTCAGTGCTTTGGCAGAGTTTCCATTCTGAAATGCCAGAAGAAAGAGAAAAAAAATGGAGGAATCAGGGAGAACTCATGTTAAAATACAGGGCACCTTGATTTGAGCCTTTATGATCTTCTCTTTAAAATGCAACTCTGCAAATAGCATGCAAGTATAAAGTGCGGATTGAGAAAAAAAAAAGAAACGAATAAAAGTAAGAATATATCACATCAGTCAATCTCTATTTCAGGAAGTGATGCAAGCAAAGTCCGCAGCAAAGTGGGCCTCCCAGAAATAGTCTGCCACCCACAGCATTGTGTAACCTTCCTTTGGTGTGAAACACGGCTGGGCTTAGCTCCTGCTAGCAGCAGTTAGCTGCACCACATGCAACCCTGCTGAAAGTTAAAGAAACAACAAACAAATGCTGTTATTTCCCTCCCTCTGCAAGAGTGTGTCTGATTAAACTCCTGTTACAAAGCCCCATGACAGCAGAAACGAGTCCTGCAGTTTCTGATAGGAAAACTGCCTGCTCCACATCCCACCAGAGGGAATGAAAAGGCCGGTTTGCTTGAGATCTGTTCATGGATGAAATCTATTTTGGATCTTGCCTCTTTTTGGAGCTCTTTATTTTCAACTTTATTGTTTGGGAAGTTTTTCCCATTTCTCTCATTTTCTCTCCCATCAGCTAATTTTCTTTGTTTCTTTCTACTCACAGTTTCCAAAACTGAACAAACAAGGAAAATACATGGTCAGGTAATAAAACTCAACACCTGACAATAACATTTAGGCAAAACTCATGCAACAATTACAGATGATAAATGACTATATCACACCATTTTTAATTTGGCTGCCACCATGGTAAGTCTGGCATATAGCACATCCCACTGCACTACCTCAAACCCGATACTTTCTAAGCATATCTACATGGACTATTTCCTGGCAGAGTAACAGCTGCCTTAAAACTATTGACTAAGCAAATTAGGACTAGAAGAGAGCACATTATTTGACATTATTTATTCTGCTCTCAGGATATTTGGTTGGATTTTTTTCTCCCCTATTCCTTTGAGGCCACAGCTTCTCACTGCTGCTGCAGCAACGGTTCATATGCTACTGCTTTCTTGCTTTCTGAGCAGGGCTGGTGGCAGGAAGCCACAATTGCTCCTTGTGTTTATCTCTCTCCATCTCGCAGCCCTGACAGAGTGAGGCTATTTGGATAGCAAGAAGCTGTAGTAACTAAGCAGCCACAAAATTTAAAAGGGACACTTCCAGCTACTTGCACTCCTAAGAGTAAGTGCAAAGCAAGTCTTTTATAATAGAACAAGTATATTTTTTAATGTGAATGGAATGAGAAAAACAAATAGCAGGTTTTGTGTGGGTGCTTACTTACATAATCTTAAACTAAATCTTCCTCTTTAAGAATAAAAAGCTCTTCATCCTAGAGATGTTTTTGCTGACAAACATATTAGCAATAGCTTCATATTCTAGTTACAATCTCTATGTATTTAATCTTGAGACTTTCTGTGAGAAGTTCAGAACCATGCACAGCCCACGTTCCTTCTTTCTCTAGAACAGAGCTCCCATTTCCTGAGGGAAACAAATAGCTAGACCCACTTAACCCCTTCCTGGAATATTTAACTCTGGAAAGAACTGTTTCAACCAAACAGTTAGAGAAAGCATTTGAAGGACTAGGTCTAAAATGCAAGCTTCAAACCCAGACCTCAGCTTTCCCAAAGGAGGTAGTGCTCAGATCTGGGACTTTGGTTCAAGGTCAGCCAGTGAGTCAGGAGTTGGCTCAGAGCACATACTGGGATCAGCAAAGCTCCCAGTCCTGCCTCCTGTGCTTGGACTACTTCTGTTGTTTTTGTATAGAAAATATTGACTGCAACACTCTCCAAAAAGACTAACAGAATGGTGATGAGACTGCTAGCAGTAGTTATTGTTCTAGATGGGTCGCTAGAATTAAAGACAAAATTTTTTATCAGCGGTGATCCTGAAAAGTAAGATTTGATCCTATAAACATCATCACATATTTCAGGTCTTCTGCTCATTCATAGTCCAAGGGTTTGATGAGACCAGGATGCAATTTTTACATCTCAAGAACCATTATCTTTAGTGAACTTCCTTTATAGACAGTGAAAAGCACATTTTAAAGAAGGAGATATGCCTGCATTTTTGCAAAGGTAAACTCTGCCTAATCTCTGCACACGCCTGTCCTCTGGACACCCTGCTGCCAGCACAGCCCCGCTGGACCGGAGGTGATGCTCAGTGCCTCTGCACAGGGTGAGGGCTGGTTTGAGGACGTTTGTGCTTCCTTAGTTTTTCCAAATGATGGGCAAGATTTCCCAGTGCACTCTGTCTGCCTTTTACTGCTTCAGGGATGCAGAATGGCCATAAAGTTTAATTGCTCAATTAAGCAGGCTTTACAGTTGCTCTGTGTTGCTGGAATGCCACAAAGCAGATTTAGCAAACTAGTGAAGCTGGATCATTACTCTGTCGAAACCAAGACACACATATTTGTGTGTACGTGTGAGCATAACATTCAATACGTGGACTAAAGTGTCCTAAATACAGAAGTGGGTATAGATTGTATAGGATGGCACATGTTTCAGTGTTGTGGAGAGTATTACAAGCAAAAACCCTAACCCTGATCTCTTTACAGGATGGCAGAGGGAGCCCCCAGTGTGCAAGTGAAGCTGGCACAGCCAGAGTTCTGTTGGGGCTGCAAGATGGAGGGAAACACAGCAGCTGGGGCTTCCTTCCACTCTCCTGGGGCAGCAGAAATAACCTTCTGTGAAAGAAGCACAGGAAAAGAAAAAAAAAAAGCACACAAGCATCCATGACAATTTGCAAATGGAGGAATCTAAACTCTCACGGGGAATAGAATTCAGTGAAGGCAGCTGTAGGTGAGGGCTCAGACCAGTTCTCATCGTCTGCTTGTCCTTTACCAGCTCACTTTGGCAGCCCCACAGCTTTTCTCCCCACCCACCATTGGCGGGTTCCTGTTTCTTTTCAAGCCTCTTGGTTGTGGGTGACACCGGATGCATGTGCCTAAGGAGAGAAGGACAGCAAACACTTTAGGGTGGTGGAGGCCTCTAGAGACAATTTCACTACAAATAAATTCTTCGGTTCTCTTAATGCCAGAAGGCATCTCAGTAAAAGTGGTTTCATGTTCAAGAAAGATGCCTGCTTACTTCCAGGTTAATAATTTTTTTTTTTAAATTAACAAAGCAGTTTGCTGACAATAAACTACTGGCTAGAGCAGTGCTGCTCAAACAGCTACAGCTACTGAAGGAGCCATGGAACAGTTCAAAAGGGCTGTAGCTCAAAAGGAGTTAATTAATCCACAATATTTTTGTATTAAAATGCCCACAGTTCAAGCCAGTAAGTATTTCTTTTGGTAAGTGGGTGTTGTGCAGGGCTTGCAGGATTTTCAGAAACAGACAAATCAAAAAGCAAGCCATGCTTGGAAAACCAAAATAACATAAAACTGTGAAATGGACAATAACACCAGCCCCCAGCTCAGACCACATAGGATGGTGCCCCATTTGGTGAGGCACTGCCTGTGCTGGGGTCACGCTCAGCTCCTGACTCTTCCCACCTCAAGGAGCTACCCCAGTCCTCCTGCTCCCTGACAAAGTCACATTGAAGAGCATTGCTTTTGGGATCCATGTCAAAGTTTATAGCAATATTTTTTCAAGCATTATTTTTGAGTCCATGACAGTAATACAAATCAGCTGATTTCTAGTGATTCTTTAGTACAGGTAAGTAGTGACAAATTTGAGTTAGCGCAAACACACTTCACTATAGCTTGTCCACTATGTTTGAGGTGCAGGTCTTGCTTGGTGGTGATGGAAAAGCTTTGAGAACATTAGCATTCACCCCCATGGCAGCTGGCATTAATGCCAACCTGGTGTGCTCCTGCTCTCCATACCACAAAGACACTCACAGCTACACTGGGCTGCACGCTAGCTGGCTTCGCCCACCTCATCTCCTGTCACCCACACACATTTAGATTGCAATGAGTCTGTTCCAGGCTGCTTGTCACAACCCTCTGACAAAGCAAAGACAGGCAAAGGGATAAAGGGTAGGGAGAAAAGTAGCAAGGAGGGAAGAGATGGAAGGAATGCATATATGGAGTGAAACACGTTGGAATAGATCATTGACCACGGTTTTCATTTGTGTTTGAGGAAACCTTCAGTAGAAAGCATTCTACACGACTCCAAACAGATGACAGAAGTTGCAAAGGTCACTTTAAGTGAACTGATTTAAAATCTAGACCAGATTAGAACAACTGGAGGTCTGATCACTAGATGGTTATGCAACAGTCACATGTGAAATCATCAATTGATCCTTATAGTGTAGCTTGAGTGAAACCTTCTGCCCAGCCTTTCCTCTAGAGAGTTAATGCAGGAATAGCTGAAAGAAAATGCATTTTGAGATTAATTTTTCAGAACATCCCATAAAGTGCTGTTTCTTTTGGACGTTTGGGAAAGAATAACTGCATACATTCTTTAGAGTACTGTTATGTTGGTTTGGACCAGAGCTACCTATTGAACAGTTGTCACATCATTACTCAGGGACATATGCCAACAAATTTGAAATCCAAACTTGCAGACATTAACAGCAACATGGAGAATTTAGATAAAATGTGCAAGCTCTAAGCACGCAAGCCTGCACTGACACTGCTCTACATAAAGCAAGATTGCTGTTGCTACAGTTTCCAAATGGCCTCATTGTGAGCAATCAGTAAAGGCACTGAATGAAATTGTTAAATTAAAACGGCAGCTCCTGATGCTGAAGGCAAGGACTCTGCATGTTCAGTCACAACTACAGGTTAGTTTGTTTAAGTCTTTTTATTCAGAGTATTTGATCACTGCATAGAGGAAACTGCAGTGATGCATAGCCTGAGATCACACAGAGATGGTCTCTTTTTCTTTTTGCACAAATGATGGTTTGACTTTTGTGCTGTTGAAAGGCAAATATCTGTCAAGATCATGACATACAACTAACTGCAGAATATTGTGTTCAAAATGATAAATTGTTGTATCACATTTTAGTATTTTATTAAAGCACTATTACTATTATTTCTGTTACATATGAACTGCACGATATTTCAAAAATTAATACAATACAGAAAATTTCAAGTTTTCTATGATATAAGTGAAAATGGTATAAACACCAAGTACTTTCAAATTGAATATCAACAGATCTGAAACTGGATGCTGTCTATGGATAAAAAAGTATTTATATCACCTCAATACGAAGAGGCAAAAATATACAATTGCCATTTAACAGATTTTGGGATGACAGAAGATTGTGAAAAACTATGTTTGTGGCTTACGTATCTAAAATGCTGCTGACCATGGAATGGAATTACATAGTAGAGATTATATGGGACCTTTTTTCAAAATACTTTAAATCTTAAAATAAACAACTAGCAACTGAGTCCAGTATGCATAATAAACAGACTTGAAGAGCTTTTAACCCCAATCTTAAAAAAAAAAAAAAAGGTAAAGTGCTTATGTAAGAATAACTAAGAATAACAGTTCAGAGCATCTTTAAATCCAATAGAATATATTTTTTAAACCCTTAATACCCTGATGTATTTATCCCAAGCACAATCTTGGTGTGTCTGTGAGACACATTCGACCTGTTTCCTTTCAAACCCCTCAAAATAATGGAATTGGTAGAACAGAAAAGTTTACTTCCCTTGATACAGACAGCATGCTAGATGGAAAAGAAATGTTCCAAAGATTTCCAATGATAATAAACAGAAGTCCTAATTACAATACATAGAGGTACTTTAAAAAGCTTAATCTAAGTTTCAATTAGATATAAACTATGAATCTATGTCATTCTGCAAACAGAATTCAGGCTCCTAAGTTACCTAAAGGCAGAGGTTTTGTATTCCTTTGAGATTCAGGCATCTAAATCTCATATACATTTTAAACACTTTTGAAATCTGGCATTCATTTCCAATCTAACCACTGATTTTTGTGTGATATAAAATCACCAGAGTTTGTATTTCTATACTAACCTTACTCTCCAAACTCGTCATTTGACAAGATTTGCAAGCTTGCATCAACAGTGTCTTTCATGTGTAAAACTAGAGGCACCAACCATAAAATCACAGAATCATTTATATCAGAAAGGACCTTTAAGATCATCGGGTCCAACTATAAGCCCAATACTGCCAAATCCAACTCTAAAACATTTCCCAAGTACAACATCTACACCTCTTCTCAATATCTCCAGGGACAGTGGCTCTGCCACTTCCTTAGGCAGCCTGTTCCAGTTCCCAACCACCCTCAGGGTGAAAAACCTTCTCCTAATATCCAACCTAAACTTCCCTTGACACAACTTCAGGTCATTCCTTCACGTACTGAAAGAACAATGGACTATTGGATGAGACTTTGTATGAATGTCCCAGTCCATCATCATAGGACACATATATAATTATTTAACTTTGTGTGTGAAACCTTCTCTAGAAGAACAAAGTACCTTACAAAATGTGAACTTTGTCTTCATAAATAAAAGCATCTGGTTTGCTGTCTAACCATCTGGTTTGTCTAAAGTTTATAGTCTCCTGAGTGTTCTTCACAGGCCCACATATGATCAAGCCTCCACAGACATTTTTATTCGGCAAAAGCTTTCCCACAGCCCTTCATTTTTTCTATCTGTTTTTGATCTTGTAAAAAAATGTCACTTTAATACGTGTGTTGTAATACTGCATGTGTTTGTGTTTCTGTGAACTGTGCAGATCTCCTAGTGAGTAGATATTATGGGCTAGATTCTCTTGGGAACAGTGGAGGAATGAACTACAGAAGAGCCATTTGGAGATACCAGACTCTACGGCTTCTTCTCTGCGGTCTCTGAACAAAGGGCTAGGTGAGGGTGGACAGATTACTTTAAAATGCGTCAACTATTAACCTGTAACAAGGCACTGAGAATTGTTTCAGTTCAAGAGCTACAGCTGGTAATAGGTATCAACCACTTTGTCAATCCCACACCAGACAGGTACTCCGCTGTGTTTGACAATTCCATGATTTCTGACAGCATGCAGGGTCCAGATAACATAGCTGCATTCGGCTCTGTATGAATAAAATGTGTTATTATTTTCCCTTAATTCTACAAGCTGAACAGTCAATACGTTTCTGCTTGCTCTCTCTGTTTCATAAACACAAGATTTTTCCATCCGGAGTCCTTACAAAGCCTTGCCAAAAGGGTTCATTCTCCTTCAGAGTTCAGCTGCTCCAGTTTCTGAAGAAAATGTCTCAGTTCTCTGGTAGGTCAGTAAGTACACAACAGTTCACGAGCTCTGATACTTCTGCCTAATCTGCTCTCTTACCACAGGCAATGGAAAATGTTTCACTTGAAACAACAAACATTCAAAATCAGAAATAGAAATTACCTCAGTAGATATTAATATAGCTTCACAGAAGCCTATCTCTTTCTGCTTTAAACCATGATTGATGTTTCAGCAAAGTAAGTGTATGCATATTTAAGTCTTTTTCTGCAGTAACAATGATGGCACCTTTTTATCTACTAGAAGTCAGCAATTTTCTGTACATGTTACGTCAAATGTGTGATTTAAAGAGAAGTGTAGACCTATGGATCATGAAGTGCAGTACTGTATTTGCAATCTGAACATAATTAAGCCAAATGGAGCAAAAAGCCTGTATTTTAAGTGTGAAGTAGGTGTCCATCTCCACAGTCATTCTTCTCATATTTCTTTAATGTAAGAAAGTAGAAAGGATCCAAATAACCCTGCAGAAGTTAAGACCCAGGACTTCTCTTTCTGCAGAAGAGTTGAGAGAGGGCAGCTGGATCCCACTGGACCCTGCTGTGTTTAGTTTCTAAAAATGGGAACTAAACTGAGAAGCAGCCTCCAGGGGCAGCAAAATACAGCAGGAAGCTTTGAGATGCTGTTCTGTTCTAAAAAAATAAATTGTTTCATGTACGTGATTCTATTTACTTCTTTGCTTATTAGTGTAGCTTGGGGGTACTGGGTTGTTGCCAGGTCAGCTTCTTGCAGCTTTGATTCCTGTTGAAATATAAAAGTGTGAGTGTGTGAGCTCACGCACACATACTTAAAAGAAGCTTCTGTGAATGCAGAGGAGAAGAGTTTTAAGTAATTCTAATTTGCTGTCAATAGATTTCACTAAAGCCTTGTATGCTGCAAGAGGGATCGACTGTATATTCCAAGTCTAAATCCCAGATCATTAAATTTTAGCCTTTAACATACACACAGATTCTAAAATGAGCCATAACTTTCCATCTGGAAAGTTAGTAGGCTAACTGATTGTACAAACTTCCAGCCACTGTAGATAGGATGCATGTTGCAAATACGTCACATCTTTTTTTCAGATTTCAGCAACAAGCCAGGTAGCAGAGCTGAAACAGTGAGCTTTAATCTTTGCATGTTCAGATACAAGATGAGCTTTGTATTTCTATTGTTTATTGTACTGAAAGAGCTAGCCTATTCATTCAAAATGAAAGTGAAGACAATCATCAATTGTGATTTTTTCCAAGTAGCAGTGCTAGCCTGGTCCTAAGTAAACTACTGCATTGATAATTATTTACATGCATTGAATTTCAGTATGAATGAGCCTATCACTGTGTCAGTTTCTACATTACAAATTGCCTCATATTTTCAGTCTAAACGTGACATTAACATTTTTACCCTGCAAATGGGAGTTAGTATTCACACCAATCAAAATAACCCATAACTTTATGCTCCAGAGCTTACGCTACAGAGCTTCATTTGAGAAGGATAATTAAACCAAAAATTTTGCTTTAGATTTTAAATATATTTTTAGGAAAAAAATATTTATTGCTATGAAAATCTTGTGTGATCCATATTTGTTTTCAGAATGTATTTCCAAGAGCTGGGAAGATTTGTTTTCTGGCATGCATCAAACATTTTTCCATTGGCCACAGCATTCTTGCACTAATTGAGTTTAAAAAACTCTTTAGCTGCTGCCTGGATGAATATGATCTGTGAAAAGCAAGCCTCAGAAATAATGGGATCCATTAGCTAATTACACATTATCATCAAACATGCATCAGTTGCAAACTGTAATATGAGAACTATATTCTGGTATCCCAGGCCTTTCAGATTATAAAATCTGCCATCAAAAAGGGATGTCAGTATCTTCTTTCCTGAAATCCTTCATACTTCCTAGTGAAGGAATCCACTAATTTTCCTGTGTACTAAAAGGTACAAAACTGTACAAGACCAACAGTGCCTTCTGAAGAGACAATTTTGCTGTCTGAATTAAAAACTTCAGAGAATTTGCTTTGTTTGTCATGCTGGAATCCGAACAAATCTGTTCCCTGGTTAAAATTATCCACTCTGCTAAAAAGACACACAAAATCCTACAAAGTGCAATCAACTGCAAATTGGGACATTTTGGTATAAGGTATGGATCTTTTTAAAATGTGATTATGGACTGTGTAGAAGAATGTTTCTTTGTTTTTCCCCTAAATGTTCCTTTAGTTTCACAACAGTTTTATTTCCTATGACAATACATGTACAACTGATTGTACTTTGCCATAGCTCTTACCTTTCTATTAATGTTTCAGATAATACATGAGGAAGATGTATTATCTCACTATTTCTCCCATTATTTTTCAGGAGAGCATTTTCTCTCCTTTTTAAAAAGAAGGAAATTTAGTCACAATTCAGCTGGCCTTGTTAATATATTGACCTTGACTCTCTGTTGCCTTACACTCTTGGCAGCTACATAATTCCGTGCTAAGTGGCAGCCAAAAATGCCATCCTCTTTGAATGTTTACCTTCTGAAGTTACACGTGAATTTGATTTCAAAGATGATGAGATCTGAGTGGAGAACTAACATCATGATTTCACATGGAAGTCCAGTTACTTGCTGTTTTAAATTCCAAATGACATAAAATCCCAGAAAAAACAAACCCCACATAAGCATGCAAGTCACAAAAGTGACTCCTGTGTTGCCAAATAAATTGTGAGAGTTCCAGTAACTAATATGTATAGCTTTAAAATTCACGAGTTGCACTGCATCAGCGTGAGTCTTGCTGGGCAGTGGTCTGACACATAGGTTTTGTACTGCAGTTTTCCATATGCTCCACATTGGCAAATTCCCAAAGAAAGATTCAATGCTGCTCTTCTTAGCCCAACTCACTGGCTCTGCTCAGCTCACCTTTGTCCACATCCTGCTATTCCTTCCCAGCCCTCCTCCCTGTGGAGCCATGTTATATAGACAAGGTTTGTGCTTCTGTCACAAAGTGAATAAACAACTGGAGATGTCGTCAGAGACATTCCTTACAGTGCTACATCCTGCTGCCATACCCTCACTGTTCCCAGAAAACTGAGAGAGCAGCACTGCATGTGGCTGGTCTGTGGGAGATGAGCAGGTCACAGCATCACCTTACATCATAGCCTGCAATGAGGTCAAAGCAGCCCCAGTGGAGCAGGTCAGGTAGTGAGACTCTCAATCCCTTAAAGACTCGCTAAATGCCCATGTAGAACATTTAGTAGTTGTAACAATCTTGTTGCTACGAAGATACACAACACATCATACTCTAGTAGAATGCAGAATGACTGTGAAATAAAGTAATTACATTTGAGTAAAATCCAAATAGTTTTCCTTCTATTAGGAAACAGTAAAATGCCCTATATCTAGATGAGTACAAACCTGCCAGCTTTTTAATGAGATGCTCTTTCTTCTCAGAGTAGTTTACCAGCAAACATGCCTTAATTTTTCTGGGTCTGATTATTCTCTAAAGAAGTCCTCACACTGGTGCAAAATCAGGTTAACAAAAAAAAAAAGGCCACCAAACGAATGCCTTACATTCCACAGGTACAATTATTTTACAAATAAAAAGGAAGTGAACATAAGAGTTTGTAGGTGGTGCTTGGAGATTCTTACCATGTGTTCCTTTTGAGATCTGAGATACATTACTATTTTAAAGTACTCTGTGCTCAGTAAAACTAAATAGGGATATTGTTACTGCTGGGACTTTTTGTAAAAGTATAGTATCTTACATGAGGGGTTTCTTTTCCATTCTGGTATCTTTTGTTTGTTTGTTTGTTTGTTTGTTTGTTTTTGTGCTATTCATGTTCCAATTTACTCTTAAAATGCTACAGCCTACAACCTCTTAGCTCTTATTCCTGTTTTTATGCTAGAAAGCAAAGGGAACAAGCAGCACAAAGCCTTTAACCTTATCTTCCAGGCAAACTTATCACTGTACATTGGTTATTGTCTTCTTTTGCTAACAGAAAGCAGAAAGACACATGTATGTAGGCATATCCCTGGTTTTCACAAAGGCTCCTCTAGGATGATTGTTTTCAGTTCCAGGAAGAGCATACAGCAGATGAAAACCCAAATGAGGATGAATTTTAAAGGACCTAAGAAAGCATCCTTCCAAAATGTAAGTTTTATACATTTTAAAAATACCTGTTTAATGGTATACTTCATATTAAAACGCAGGTCTTCAGTAGCAGACCTTAGATAATGCCCTCATAGGAAACAGATTTAGAGTTGCTTTCTTTTTCTTTAAAAGTTCCCTGGACACCCAACAAAACCGAGTTACTAATGGCTCACCTTTGAGTTGATCGTAAGTCTTAGCTGAACCTTTTTGTCTAACTGGGTTAATTGGGTATTATGTTTTTTATTTTTCACTTAAATAAAGGTTTTATAATGTCTTAATATTTCAGCTCCTGCAGCTGCTTTCATTATGCAAGTTAAAGATCTCTCTTATGCCAAACCATCTATTTTCACCAAATATGTAAAACCTAAATTGGTTCTGGAATTTCCACTCATCTTCAAGAACTAACTGAAAATGGTGAACAAGGTGACCATTCCCCTTCCTCCCATCATAGGGAAAGACTGGATCATAGACACGTCTGACTGCATAAACACTGCTCCTTAGGAAACAGCCTTAAAAAAATACATCACTTTTTGGATCACATGTTAAAGCTTTGTACAATTGAGGGTTTGAGATGTGCTAAATCTTACACGTTCTGCACAGTCCTATTCACTTGAACAGAACTAATCACTCAAATTGCATAAAGCTAAGTGCTTGTTTAAATCCTCACATGACTGATGACTAATGTTCAGTATTTAAAATCCTGTCCAAAGACAAAGGAACTGATTGTTTCATTTGAGCAGTCAACTTTCTAATTCATCATAGTAATTTAAATCTCTTATCATTTAAAATATCTAAGAAGCGTGACCTCACTTCATCAACAGATTCTCCCTTTGTCCTTCTAGAAAATTTTGCATACTAAATGCTACCACATTAGAAGTAAAATATTTTCAGTCTGAAAGTTAAACTCCATCCTTTATGACAGATATTAAACAAGAAAAAAACGGAGGTGGAAGATAAATTTGATGGGGTTTCCGGAGTGCACTAAACCTAAGGAGAACTCTGAGTTGTTCTTAAATATAAACATCACTGAGCATTTAAGTGGGTATAAGGCATTGCCTTTATGTGTCAGTGTACAGCGTTAGAAGCTAATTCAGGGTTTAAAGCTTTATCTTCTCCAGTTTACCAGAGTTCAAAATTATAAAGGCTATGGAGTTTGTATTGTTGCATCTCAAGGAGGTTCAAAGAGCGACTGTAAGCCTTTCGGGCACGGCATCATTTTGTTCTCATCACAGCAGAAGCGCACCTAGGTTCTGCTCTGTGATGGGACCCAACAGAGTGCCCTGTGGCGTCGGTCCCTGGCAGGCTGCCCAGGCTCCCTATCAGCCCCCGACCCCTTCCCTCAGCCGTGCCCGCGCTCGGGCCGTGCTCTGCCCGCGGCGGGGCCGGGCGGCGGGGCCCCGCGCTGCCGCAAAGCGCGCCAGGCGGGGCGGAGGCGGCCGTGCTCTCTGTCGCGCTGCCGGAAGTGATGGAGTTGTGCTTTGCGGCGCGGCGCCCCTGATCCGAGGTCTGGAAGCCCCGTTCGGCCTTTTCGCGGAGCCGCCGCCGACGCCAGGTTAAGTGTCGGGGCGCTCCGGCCGCGCCCGCCCGCGCTCCCCCCGCCCGCGCTCACGCCGCTCCCTCTCTCTTGCAGGAACAGCCATGCCGGCTAAGGGCCCCCTGCAGAGCGTCCAAGTCTTCGGACGAAAGGTGAGGTGCGGGCATGGCGGTCTGTACCATCTGCTCCTCGCTCCCGGGCTGGGCCGCGCCTTTAGGCCGTTCGCTCTCGGAGTGTCTCGGCCGCGGTTCCTCGCCGTGGCCATGCGGCGGGGCTTGGCCGCGGGAGGGCCGGCGGGGTGAGTCCCGCCGGGCAGCCACGTGTCCCGCTCCGTGGCTGCCGAAGCACGCAGTGGCCCTGGGGCGCTGCGGGGCTGTGGGGAAGGGTTTGCTCCCCTCGGGAGTGGGCCTGGATGGCCTCTCACCGGAGTGGCCGCCGCTGCCGCCCCAGTCCACAGCGGCCTGGCTTACCACTGCCTGTATCTGAAGGCCACGATGTGAGGTGGTGGTGGGAAGGTAAATTTCGCCCTGGAATGCAACGTTGGCTGGAATGTAGCGTCTCGCATAATTCACGATACTAATCTCTTGTGAGAAAACGGGCCACAAAACGACAGTATTGTAGAACGGAGGGGTCTTTCCTTCGTATACAATTAAATCTTGTAACTATAAATCGAACGCTGAAACTTTTATTAAGATTCTGTTTTAATACTGTGATTATACCTGGAGGTGTAGGGAGAAATACTATTTCGTTTAGTGCATAATATTAGTCTGGGGCATAAGACTAAGGCTGCTCGATTGTTAAAGTGAAATTGAGCTTTCTGCTGCTTGTGCAAAAATGAAACGCTGTGT
The DNA here is from genome assembly GCA_013400855.1 of Buphagus erythrorhynchus. Taxonomy (NCBI): domain Eukaryota; kingdom Metazoa; phylum Chordata; class Aves; order Passeriformes; family Sturnidae; genus Buphagus; species Buphagus erythrorhynchus. Next base: position 21,054 of record VZTT01020035.1, on the reverse strand, counting down.
TAATACACATTTGGATTTCTAGAAAACTGCAACGGCTGTTGCCCACTGCAAGAGGGGGAATGGCCTCATTAAAGTTAATGGAAGACCTCTGGAAATGATTGAGCCCAGAACTCTGCAGTACAAAGTAAGCATCCACCCAGCCTCTGCCCTGCTTCCCTTTTATACACATAATTGCTTTGCACTGGGGACAAGTGGATTGTCCTACTGAAAGTACCAAATTTTTGGTTGCTAGCCTGAATTATAGGTGCTGTTACGAAAATTTAGTAAACTGCACTTCTGTGGTGGGGGGTTTTGCTTAACAGATTTCATTTAATGTGAAGTATTTTCTGCACTTCCTATCCACTTTCTAAACTGAAATGAGTGACTTAAAACCCTCATTTTAAAACGGTTATTTAGAACTTTATACAATAGCTGCTGAACAACAGTGACAGAATCTGAAACTGTATAGATAACTCTAAAGTATAAGTAGTGAAGAAAGCTACCTGCAAATTACTTCAGGTCTTCAGTTTTAATGAACTTATTTTTTGTATGTAATTATGGCATTCTAGTTAAACTGTTCTCTTGTTTTTGATTCCCGTGTACATGTGCTTTGCTATTAAAATATCTGAAACTTAAATAAATCAAAGACTTCAGTAAATATGTTTTATGACAGCACTAGTAGATGTCAAAGAACTCTGCAGGAGGTGTACTTGACCTGGGTCTGTACTTTTGAAGTCAAAGCTCCATTTTTTGGAAGATTCAATAACATTTGGTAAAGCTTCTACAAGCTCTGATCCTCATTACAAATGAATTTTCTTTGTGTTTCATTTCCTAGCTGCTTGAACCTGTCCTCCTCCTGGGGAAGGAACGATTTGCTGGTGTTGACATCAGAGTCCGTGTGAAGGGTGGTGGCCACGTAGCACAAATCTATGGTAAGGTTTTTGGTGGGGTTTCTGGTGTGGGCTAGAATGGGTAAGGCCACTGTGGTGAGTTGACACTGGCTGGATGCCCGGTGCCCACCAAGCTGCTATATCACTGCTCTCACAATCTTTATGGGGAGGGGCAGAAAAGAAGGTGGAAAAACCTTGTGGGTCAAGATGAATGCAAATTAATAAAACAAAAGCAAAGGCTGTGCACTGAAGTAAAGAAAATCAGAAGGCTTCCATAAGCAGGCAATGTTCAGCCACTTCCCAGGAAGTGGGGCCTCAATACCTATAGCAGTTGCTCTTCCTTTGCTTTTACTGCCGAGCAGCATCCTCTGGTATGGAATATCCCCTCTGGTCAGTTTGGATATCAGCTGTCCTGGCTGTGTTTCCTACAAGATCTTGCCCACTCCCAGCCTAATGGTGATGGAGATACGTTGTAGGTACAGCCCTGATGTTGTGCAAGCACTGCTCACCCAGTGCACAAACCAGATGGAGAGCTGTCACAAGAAAATCATCTCAGGCAGACCCAATGCAGCCATGTATTTAAGAGGCTCAAGTTTGGAATAGTGACTTGCCAAGCTGTTCTTTCTCCACTGTGCAAGTGTAGTTTTTCATAAGGGCATATTGATAATATTTCACGTGCAAAGCTGTAACAGAATAAGCTGAGTGAAGCAAAATGAAGTTTTGACGAAATGCACAGGAACTACCTTTACATTGTGCAGTGACAGGATAGTTGAAATGCAGCTAAGCACAAGGATTTTAGGAGGGGTTTAGCAATAGAAATTATATCCTTAGTTGTACATTTCCATGTTGTTCAGAAGTGTCTTTCTGGCATGAGCAAACCTAGGCAGCTTTCCCCTTGCAGAGAAGGCTGGTAATATATTTGCATTAGCTGTTGAAATGAGTTCATCTTTACAAAAGATAGATTTGTTCTGCTCTTAATTTAAATGTAGTTAGTGGAGCTGAAGCTGCATAAAAAGCAGAGGCAAATTTCAGGCCCAAACTCAGTACCATTTGTATTTCAGCACATTCATATTTTCATCAAAACCCTGACATTAATATTTTGACAGGTAAATGTAACAACATGCTGACAGTTACTCCCCTTCTCCTGGTGTGAGTTCTGCTTACTGTTACTGTGCTAGTTTTTTTGTATTGCCATGTTCTACCACTAAGACCATGCTGTTGTCCCTTTTCCCTCCTTAGTCTTTCAACACACAATCAATTTTATCTTTGTTGAAAAGTACAGACATTTCAGAGAACTGTGTCTCTGAAGATTTTGAAAGTTGACTGCTTGTCAATTTGTAGATGGAAGATGAACCTTAGTACTCAGGCGAGAAGGTGATCAGACAGCCTTGTACAATTTCTTGCCTAGCTGGCAGCTGTCAAATCAACAAATGAACTGTGGGTGGCCTCTTGGCGCAGGTTTCTTAAGATTTGCCAAAATAAGAGTCACGTGGAGTATGTGGGAGGGAAACTTAAGGAGAGAAAGGACAACTTGGCAGCGTACAAAATAGCACATTTCTCAGATAACTGGCACTTAATGTTTAAATTTTAAATAGATTTGCAATCCTTACTGATCTTTTATCTTTTTTTAACAGCTATCCGTCAAGCTATTTCCAAAGCTTTGGTGGCTTACTATCAAAAATGTAAGTAACTTTGATTGTTTTATTAGCTTTAAGTGAAAGTATGGCTTTTGGTTGTTTTATTGCAACAAGTATTAATATGGATTTATTCCATGTGAAACTGCTTAAATTAATTCTTTTTTTTTTTAAACAGATGTTGATGAAGCTTCCAAGAAAGAGATCAAGGATATTCTAATCCAGTATGATAGGACTCTGCTTGTTGCAGATCCTCGCCGTTGTGAATCCAAGAAATTTGGAGGACCTGGTGCTCGTGCACGCTACCAGAAGTCTTACCGTTAAAATTGGTTTCTAGTCATGTGGCAGTAAATAAACAGAAAGAATTTGATAATTTTCATGTTTGTAAATTGCCTTGTCTTTGGTGGGTAAATGGATTTTTTCACTGTGTGTTAAGATTGATACACAGAGGGATTTGTATTACAGTAGAATCTGAGGGTTGATGGCAGTTCTTTTTTTATCCTTTCATAGTAATTCTGGATAGGTAGGATTTTAGGAGGAAAAAAAAGCTTTCTGTTAAAGAATGTGTGGTTATCCAAACATAAAGAAGGCTCACATCCTGGATTTTGCAGGCACGTGCAACAACACAGTAGTTCATGGACAATTTCAGTCTTTACCTTTCTGGTGGTTAATGTCAACACCAAAGTAATTATGGGGGCAGGAAGGGAGGTGTTTTGAACTCTTGCATTACTGGATAATGCAGAGACAGAGTCCTGATTTAGTACATCTAAATGTAGGAAACTTGACTTAAATACAGTATTTTGCAAAAATGAATCAAGCATTTTGTGTTTTAAGATTAAGTCTGAGTGATTAATCCTTCAACCACAAGTTCACACAGGACACGCCCAGAGAAGTAACTGTTTATGTTATGAGCTAGGTGAGGCAATTTGAAAGCCTTGGAGGAAGAAAGGGCGAAAAAAGTGGGTTGAAAAGTAATTTTCAAAAATTAGGCCACAGGATGTGCGTATTAAATTTAGGAGAAGTTTCAATTCCTGTCTATTTACCCAGGTACATAAAGTAAATTCTGAGTGAGTGTGGGATGGGCCAACAAGAGTCTTAAAAAGACTCATTCTGTGCTTTGGAAGAGATGCATGTAATGGAGTGGGGCTGTGGCTGCAAGCTGATCCAACTGGTGTGAGTGCAGCCCTGAGCTGTTTGCTGTGTTTGTAAACTAGTTTGGAGTGGAACTGACTGGAGACTTAAGACACAGAGCCCAGCTACTGCTGTATTGCTCTCCAAGCCTGGTGTTTTAATGTCTTGGTATGCTTATATGGCAGTACTGGAATTGTCATAGGAGCACCTTGGTGCTTGAGGTTTTTGTTGGGCGTTCTCTTAGCATGTTATTTGCTTAATGGGAGATGTTTTTTAGTGTACTCAGTCAACACAAAGTTAAACCAGCTTCCCTTGTGTGTTGGGGAATTGGAACAAATAGTAAAATCCACCCTTTCACCCTAATAAAACAGGTGCTTCCAGCTTTTTATTAATGTTAAGCATTTGTCATGAGGTCTCTGCTTTTTCAGTAGAAGAGTGTTAAAAGTATACTCACGGTTACTCAAGAGTTAAATGTGTAGCAAACAAATTCCTTCTAAAAAAGGAATTCTGCGTCCATCTCCCCATTTTAGCTGTCAGTTTCTGCCACAAAATAACTGCATTCCATGATTTGAATAGAAGTGCACTGCTCTTATTCAAACCTCTCAGGCTGCTCTTGAAGCAAAGTGGACTATTGTATGTTCTATCACCAATTTACATACCAGGATTATTTGGTTTTACACAAAGCAAATGGGATACTCCACCCCAGACTCCTGTCTTTGGCAAGATGCATGGTCTGCTTTCCTTATCCCCCTTTCCTGCACTCCAAGCTCTTGGGCTGCAGAAAACTGCCCTGCTCAGCCTCCTGGCTCGGTTTTCCAAGGAAAAGAGGCTATGCAGAGCTAACTTTGAGTTTGATCGCTTGAATTTCTATGAGTTTTGTGAAAACTTGTGCCTTATGTTAATTAACTTCAGCTGAGGGAAAAGAAAGTCTCTAGTCTGGCTGTGTGACTGAAAAGCTGTGGCTCACTCATTGCACTCAGGCTTAGGAAATGCTTCCTGGCCTGCCAGTTGGCACATGCATATCTTAAGCTGTGGCTTGTCCAGAACTGATTCTTGTCTGGTTGTTAGGTCTGTGGGATGGAGGGGAAAAGAGATGATGCAAAGTTGTGGTGGTGTGAAACCTAATGAGGCAGGGGGAGATGGAATACCTGATGCCAGTAACCTAGGGCTGGTTTTCACAGTTACGAGGAAGTCTGATGGGTGTTTTTCTGCTCACAGAACAGCTTGTAGCAATTGGGGATTATTGTTTTGCTGTTCTTTTGTGGAAAGGCTGAAAATAAACTTGCATTGCTACTAATATATTCAGAGATGATATCTGCAGTCATTTCTTCAACCAGAAGACTCTTAACACAATAAAAATGCTTTCTGAACTGAACTCTGATCCTATAAAAATGCCCCATTAATCCTGCATGGTGATGTCACTCCCACACACTTGCTTTCTAAATGAGAAATGTTTGTAGGATTGGGCTGCTATCTGCCTGGATGGCTGAAGATTTTTATTCTGAGAGGTTGCTTACTGATCACCCACTAGAGGGCTTAACTTCATTGGGAAACTGTAACCACTGTAAAGTTTGAAGGTGTTTGTAAAAATGTCTCCTTTCCTCCTGTCCTGATTCTGCAGGGATGGTAATCAAGCACTTGTCATTGAGCATCCACTCTGGCCAGAGAAACACATCCTCAGAGAAATAATAAAGTTTGATCCAACCATTAGGAAGGGTCTTGAGCAGCTGGGGAGATGGTTCTCAGAAAAGAGGAAATGCCCCTAACCTCATATCGTCCAGCTCTTTCATGAGTTTCACCAATGCTAACCCTCAGGAAGATCATATGTGCACACCAAAATGCAGCCTCATGTGAATTCTTCATTGAAAATACCATGTTTTGTTAACAATGACAATGGACCCGCTCTCAAACCAGGGTAAGCTTGTGCCCATGGCACGGAAGACAGTTATGTCCTTATCCATTGTTTATAATCCTGATGAACATTGTGACCTGTATATAAATTTAAGTCTTCTCAAACATGTTGGAAAATTTGGAGAAAATTTATTTTGACTTCAATGTACAAATATATTACCATTGAAATGTTTAAATTTTATTTTTGAAGAAAAGTCTGTAACTTAAAAATGTAACGCTGGCATTTTAAAAGTGTGGACAAGTGTGTTCTGTATTGTACTTGTTTTATTACAAATGTAATTATTTTTCTAGTGCATGTTTTTCAGAGGTGCCAGTCTGGGAGTATTCTAATACTTGCGTAGATAATATGTGTTGTTGCCTTGATATAATTTGATTTGATTTTTTAAATCTCTTTCTTCCTATAGTCCACTGAGTTACAACTCAAGAGTACTTGGCTGAATAATTCTTTTTCCTTAGCTGACATCTGTAATCCGCTTGGGACTTTGCTGTTTCCTCCCTTGCCTTGGGCTGAGATGTCTAAACTTTATGAAGCCTATTGCTTTAACTCTTACACAGTTCCTTTGCAGCTAATAAGGCTTGGCCTGTTTTCAAATATTAGAAGTTAAACAGCTGTGAAATACTACATATACCAACTTTGCTATAGAAAAATTGTTTAAAAAACCCCCCAAACCAAACAAAACTCAGAAAAAAAGCTATTTTGGATAGCTTTCTTTTTAATGTTAAACCAAAAGAGTTTATTTCTATTAATATTACATTAATTTAGTTGTGCAACTGCATATGAAGCATGGTGAGAAATACAGTCTTGAGAAAGGGAGGAATCCTAGATCAGATTTCTCAAAGGAGCTTGAGTTTCCAACAGTTTCTAAACCAGACTTATCTTGACAGTAAGGTAACAGAGAAAGTGGTGATGGAATTTGGAAGATGTAATGCTTGGTTTCATCTCATCTTGAGAGCAGTCTTGAGAGTAGGTTTATGAGATGGTGAAAGTCTATTTTCTGTAAGTTCTCACATAAAAGTCTGTGAGTGACTTTATCAGTGTGTCCATATGGCCTAGGAATTCACTTCTTTTGCTTCTGTTTGTGGTGTGGAGTGGTTTTGGATCACATACTGCAGGTGCAACTGAGCTGGGAGATGCAGTCCACCTGCAGACAAACAGCCAATCCATGGGAACAGCCCATAGCAAGTCAGAAGTAAAAACAAAGCAAAATCTCTTGAAATGGAACTGTGGGAATGTCGCCTTCTCAGATTCAACAGTAATAAAAATAGTTTGTAAATACTCCACATAGAGTGAAGTGTTACCCATCAGTTTGCAGTAAGTACCTTTGTGCCATCACTGATCCCAAACTTTCACCAGTGCTATTGGCTGCTGTGTGGACACAGGGTTTTGTCCTTGTCCATGCTTGGAGAGGCTGAATTTTCATCTGCTTTCTCTTGTCCATCTGGGGAGCAGGAAAGAGAAAGGGCTAGAACAAAGGATGGGAGAACTTTTTACCCAAGAGAGGCCATCAACTTCTAAATTTTATTTGGGTCCAACCACACCTTCTGTAGCATGCTCAGAGGTTATCACAAAGCACCTCCTAGGAAGAATGGAGGGTAGGCAAAAGATAGGCTTTGCAAAATAGAATGAGCAGCAGCAATTTTGAGTAGCATTATATGTGTCTTTAAAGTTGTCCTTTTCAATGATTCTGTTTACATTATGGTAAAGCAGATAAGAGACTTTTATTTTAAAACATGATAATTTTTAATTTTGGTAAAATTATGTTTTTTTATTTTTATGAAAATTAGAAATGAAACCCTTCAGCCCTGTTGACTTCTTTCTCCTTTTTCTTAACATGAAGTTTTCATAACATGATTTATTAAAACCAAAATATTTTTCTCCTCTGAGAAGCCTTCTTCTGTGCTATAGGCAAACTATACCCAGAAAGGCATCCAGAATATTCCTAAAAAGCCAGATATATTATTTAATAGGAGTTTGTGTCCTTTCAGGACAGAGAAAAAGTGTTAATATGTAAAGCCATGTAGTTATAATTTATATAGTGGTATTATTTCAGGGTTATTATCACAAAACTATTTTGCCGTACTAAGGAGTAGAGAACAGCCCTCAGCTCAAGCCTCAATGCACACAAAGGTGTGTGACGACAGAAGGATCTCTCAAACCACCATGACATGGCAACACTTCTGGCATTGTCTGCTATGTTATAAAGGGCCGATTCAATTCAACAGGGGAGTAATACTCGCAGGTCTGGTGGAAGTGTAACTAATACAGACTGTGCTGAGGAGCTACCATGCATTGCTAATGAGAGACATGCAGCCAGGAAGGTGTATGCAACACTCACAAAGCTCCTGAAGCTGTATGTAGCTACCAAGCTTGATGTCTCCTGCTCTTTTCCTCTTTTGCATTGCATTACTTTAAGTAATGAGTGCAATTATCTAACCTCTAAAGGATTTAAACACACCGTGGAAATACATAGTTGTAAGATGCCACATAATCAAAGCCATTAATTTGGATAATTTTCCTTTTTATAACTTTTACTGAAATGAACATTATAGGAAAGCTCAGTTTAATGATACCATGGAGTATATTCTTGCTTCATTCACTGCTGTCCACTTTTCAAGGTAAGAAATTTTTTCAATTATTTGTAGTTACACTAATTTTTGTAAGTATTTTTCTAAATATTTTAATTTTACAGCTAGTTATTTTTCTATCATTATATTTTTTGACCTTGCTGGAATTTGTAAATGCAATTTAAGCAAGTATATATCACCAATCTCTCTCACAGGTGTAGAAACTAAAATACAAAATTTTTTAAGAGTCTTTTTTTTATGTCTGAATTTGTAAGAAAACAATTATTTATGAACAAAGCCTAACTTTCTTGCCTTTCTTGCTATTATTGTCAGATAAGTAGCATTTAATGATTTTCAATGAGGTAAGATTTTGTTTGAAAAGACTGCGCCTGCAGTTTATTTAAACGTTTTTAGATTGCTAGGATGAAGATTTGCTCTTCTAGTTACAGAAATTATCTTATTTTCTATGTAATGCAACTGGATCTTATAGATAGTTTCCTTGCTACAATTTTAAAGATTTCTAATGTAATATAAAATGTTTTTGTGGTTTTATTTGGTTTTGTTTATTTGCTGACTTGTTTTAAGAATGGACTCATTTAAAATTATTTACAATTGAGTCTTTCAAGCAGCAGTCAGAAAAGTATTATAACCCTGGAGGTTTGATTCTGGAAAGCTCTGAGTACCTGTTCTATTTTACCTATTTAACTGTTCCATTATTTTGTTCTGAGCCTCTAAAGAACTATGAACCCTTTTCACTTCTTCATGGTAGCATGTACCAGAACTACAACCATGAAAACCTGCAGGTGAAGACTGTGAGAGAATCACATTCTTAGGAAGGAGTGCATATGGTGCTACATTCCTTTGATACAGAGTTTGAACAAAGGTGCCCGGGAAAACTCAGGATTGTTAAACCCTAAAATTCAATAATGTTGTTTTAAACTTGACATTGCTTGCCAGGGGCAGAGTGATGCTGTAGAAAAAATGTTTATCTTCATATTTTTTAATCTACAGGATCTTATTGCAAGCTTCCTCTTTTGAGAAGAACTTTGAGGTAAGTTTTTATTCCTTATTTGTCAAGTGCTAGAAACAGAACAAGAACAAGTAAGTGCAATGCAGTGCAGGTTAGAATGTAAAATATAGCCTTGAATTAAACGTGTAAAATGTCTTCTACATGTAGATTGGATGTAGAACACACTTTCAGAATGTTTACAACTCTTTTCCAAGTATTTACGTAATGGACACGGGTCCTCTGTTTGAGAAATGGAGGTCCTTATGAAAAATGATACTTCTATGGTCTCGAGAAAGCTTAGAGGAATAATGGAATGAAAACAGCATGAGATCATGATTTCATGACTGGAAAAATACATTAAATGAGTATCCATCTACAGTTTTAACTGCATGATAAAATCCTAGCTGCTATTTGAAGCACAGAGAAGTAAGTGCTATACAGCCTTAAAATAAACATTTTCAATACAAATTTTCACATAGAAGCTGAAATCCAAACAAAACCCAAACTAGGCAATGTTCCTGATCCCATTGAATTAAATGGGATCTATGCCATCAGTTTCAATGGAAGCATCAAGTTGGACGTAGCTTTGTGTGTCTTATGACTTCTAATACATCTAGCGGGCACACAGGCATGTCAAATGATATGCCATCATGGAGTGTTGATAGAACTAAGTCTGTTTTATAGTTTGATGCCCTTGTTTCTAAACTTAATCACAAATTAAAGTCGGCTCCAGCTGGAGAGTCATCTCTTGCTATCAGAAGTACCATCAGAGTATATTCAAGCAACACTCTGGGGAGCTTGTAGCTACTGACACGCAGCATGAAGTAAATATGAAACTGGTTTACAATTTTGTATCCTGTTGTGTAAGTCTGTTTTGCCTATTTATGTCTCCCCAAAGCTTCAGGTACCTCCCTGCCCAAGCAGAGACTGGAGTGCCGCCCAATTCTGTAAAATGAGACATTGGCAAAAAAAAAAAAAAAGAATCACCTTTTTAAATGTTAACCCAAGAAAGACCTCTTTGACAAAGTGATGGTAATCAGAGAGAAACACTTCTCTCTGGGGACTTGCTTATTCAGGTTGCTCCAGGGACCTTTGATAATACAACATCCTTTTTGTTTTCTTCCAGAAATGAGTCGAATGCAGCTCGACAGAAAAGAGATCTTGTAACAGTCGAGGTAGGTTATACCTCCAAAAGCAGGAGGGTGGGGAAACCCTCCTCCTTTTTCTACTCTGGGCCTTTGCCATCCTTACAAATGACCCTTTGTGAGGAGATGGGCTGCAGTAACAGGAGGACAGTGAGGAGGAGCAGCTACTCCCCACCTGCTCACCCCGCCTGAGCCGTGGCCTAATGCCTTCATTCTCCCTCAGCAAAGCACCCAGTGGGCGACCTACCCTGCCGAGCCGACTGACACACACCATGGGAAATTAACCTGGGGCGTCTCTGTCTTTTGTGGGGGTGAACAGAACCTGGAAAGCCGTTTGTGTTTGTGAGAGGCGCAATGGTGGCGCCACTGGCAAAGCTCCCTGCTGGACGTGGTGCCCTGGCGGCTCCGGCCCAGCCCTGCTTCCCATCGCCCCGGCCCCACGCTGCCTCGGTGCTGCATCCCAGCAATGTTGTGCTGACATTCAATCCTAGATGGAGGAATCTTGTTCCCTCCCTTGTACACACTTGGGCTGTAGAGCCCAGCCAAGGGTTGTAACCCCTTTGAAGGGGTAGGCAGGAAGCCAGAGGCGGTCCCACCTCAGGGTGTTTCAGGGAGCCTGCAGCCGAACCAGGGGTGATTTTCTCCAAGACCCTTTGAGATCTGTGTGCTGCTACCGAGTCAGAAGGCAGCTGGTGTGAAACAATGCACGGGGAGCAATCAAGCCTCTGGGAGAAGCAGGGCTGGAGGTGTCCTTGGAGGGCCCTCAGCAGGGAGGTGCTGTTGCACCAAGGATGCTCTGCGAAACGACGCAAAGGCCAAAAGCAGCTTTTCTGAGGTGGACGGCTTGGAGATGCTATCAGGACAAATGGAAATAGGTCTTGTTGTGCAGGGAGGGAAAGGACCCTCTGCAGTTAGCAATGGACCATGGGCACCAGGAACAATTTTGGTGCAGGGGGCTTTCCAGGTGATGATTCAATGAAATCTATTTTAGGTTGATTTTAAACAGATTGTACTACTTGGAAGCATCCCACAACATATTTCCATTTGGAAAAGGGAACTGTAAGAGGCATTGGCAAGACTAACCCTAAAATGTTCCTTGCACAGTGTTGTTGAGATCATCAGTTCAAACTCGAGATGTGGAGAATGAGTGGAGTCAGAAGGGAAGAAATTAGCTTACAAGCAAAGTCTAAAAAAATTTCTTCACTTAGTTGTGCAGCTGAAGGCTGACACTTAGTCTGTGGGGACTGCAGAAAGGTAACTGTTTTTTCAGAGAACATCAATAAGAAATAAATAAAAAACAGAGGGAAGAAGAGCTATTTAAGCAAAAATGACCAGATTTATAAAGGAAGGGATTTAAACTGGCCATAAATAAATGTAAGTGGGAAATATTTAAGTATTCAGCACCTCATCCTGGTAAACTTTCCAGTCAGACTAGTGGGGGCAAAAGCCCCAGAGTATGTTCACTCTGGAATGAGATCAGTTCTTGGAAGGGAAAATGTGATGTGGCAAGCTGCAGTATCAGAGTGCTGGGCCAGATGCGGGGTTTCCTCATGGTGTGAGGCTCCCTGTTCCTAAACAGGAAGCAGGTCAGGCAGATCTGCTTTCGCTTTTGTTGGGGATGAACCAAAATGCAGTTCTGAAGGATGCAAAGGAGAACACAAAATCCATTGCAACTGGACTGGCTGTAGTGGGATGATCGAGGTGCAGCATGGAGCATGAGCCAGGGGAGTGGAAGCAATAGAGGGAGCTCTTCAACTATGGGTATTTGAGTGACGGGAAAAAGGCAGATTGCACTCTCTCCTGTTTCCTTCCAAATATAAATGTAGAATTTCCCATATGGAACCTTGGTGATTCACTGGAGCTGAAGGGCATGGATGAGAACCCAGTAGTGGTCTTACATAGCTGCTGTATCTTTCCCCAGTTTCCTCAAAAGCCACTGTCCTTCTCCTTCCCAGGCTGCCAATCCCACCCGTGACTGTGCCATGCACTGGCTGAGATGCAAATTACTCTTCTGTATTAAAAATCTGAACCCAGTGTTTGAGTGCAAGGCCTCAGACTTTTATCAATTAATTTGTAACCCACAAACACCCTGATTTTGCTTTTATGTTTCTCTGACAGGTTCAAGCTGCCTCTCGGTTGCACCATCATGGGGCCCTGATGTGGAGTCCACCAGGAGGTCAGTGCTGTGCTCCTCACCTGCAGGAGGAGAGAGCCCTGAAAGTGCTGCCTTCCCCCCCTGTGTTACCATGGGTTGTGGAAGCCCTCTTCTTCATGCCCCGACAAAACTCTGTCCTGTCTCATTTTCTCATTTTATCCATATTAAATATGGAAAAAAAAATCTGTTAAAATTGTGCTTTCAAAACAAGGCCTTACAACCTAATCTGAACAGCTAATGAAGCCAATCTTTTGAGATTTTGGTTGTTTTTTAAAGTTTAGTTCTATTGCAATTTTTCATTTCTGCCACTTTTTTCCTGGCCTTGTCAGAGGATTTAAGTATGTCAGAGAGGCTTATAGCTGTGCAAAGGTAAAGGGGTACTCAGGCAATGAGCACGAAGCTACTCCTGTAGGGATTTAAGCATTGGACAAATGCTTAAAAAAGCAGGCTCAAGTTATAGAAATTGTTTTACAGAAAAGTTCACTGTATGGAACTTCAGTTGCAATTTTGGTATCCTTGGAAAAAGCCTGGACAGGTGCCTTCTTTTGCATTTTTCAATGTAAATGAATTTATGCAATTTTACAACTCAAAATTCTAAAAACAGCAAAAGATTTCCCCATTAGTGCTGTTTTAGAAACAATAGTTTTTGCTTTGTTGGTATTTTCAGCGTATCTATGTATATTTGAAAAGCAGTTCTTAAATGGAAAAAAATTCAAAGCTAAGCATGGAAAGGAATTTTCACAATGAGAGATGATATTCCTAACCACTGGTAGTTTCTGTGTACCTTTACTGTAAAGGTCCCATTCTTTTTCCCATTTAATGTCACTGGCAGCTTTGCTGTGCCTCACTGGGAGTGGAAGGGCCTGTTTATTTCATTTACTTCCTTCCTTTTTCAATGCTTTTTTAATCTTCATCAGCAACATTGGAAGATTTTGTATGGGTGTAGAGTTTTAATCCTACTCCAAGACGGCAAGCAACTATCTGCAAAATCTGGTGAAGTTTTGGTTTGCGACTAGCTTTCTCCTCCACTTTTAGGGAATGATGATTTAGACCCACCTCAATGGATGATTAGTAAATGACAAGGAAGTCTTAGTTTTCAAACAGACTATAAAACCATTTAATGTAACTGCTTTTGGAAAAAATTACTAATTATAGCATAAAACAAGCCATTCCCATGGAATCTAAAGTCTCTGACTCCAGTCACCTCTGAAGCAGAAAACCTTTTAGCTGACTTTGTTAACATGTGGGGAAGGTTGTTTAGGACTGGTTTTGACTCTCTAAAATATATATTCAGGCCTGTTCATAAACTGAATGTACCCTTTGCAGTAATGTTTAGGAGGGAGAAACTGAATATATGTATAAATTATGCTGAATTTAGTGAGTTAGAATGATCTGTGTGCTGTGTATTTTGAGATCAGCCGGACTGGGATTTGATTGCTTTACATGGGAACTTGACCTTTTGTTTGCTTGGAGGAGGTTGACCTTTTGCTCCTTTGTTAGTTTATAAGTCTCAAACCAAACGAGAACCTTGCTTCTCTTTTAACCAAGGAATATGAAGGATAAAATTAAGCATACGTTAAAAAATGAAGATAGTTTTTGGTTAATTTTCTCAGCTAATATAGCAGCTCATGATTTAACAATAAAAATATTTAACTGGGATCCATCAGCCTGTTTGCAAAATACTCTATCTACTAAAAGGCTGGAATGCTTGCTTACAGGTTCATGTCCTCAGGAGTGCCTTAATGGAGCAGCTTGCACAGAGGCAGGTGACTGTGACTGTCAGTTATTTCAGGCTCAAGGAAGCAGGTGCCAAATTGGTAAGTTTATTGGGCCAAAATAGTTTAGTATCAGCTTTCAGGGAGATTTAGGATACAGATTTTGAGAAAAATGCTGTTACCAGCATAGTTGTGATTATTCTGTAGCAGGACTCTTATTTGGCCAGTAGCTAGGAGGATTAAAATTATATGCATTAGAAAGCAACATCAGAAATGCCTACATATTAGCACTTGGACTGTAATGGTATATAGATACCATAACAGATAGACCATTGTATCTGTAGCCAGACAGCTTTTTTTAAAGGTAACTGAATAACCAAAAAACCACCGCATTTCTTTTAACAGGCAGTGGCTTATTGCAGACTAAATTACTCATTATTTAAATACACTAGTTTCTGGAATCTGCTGTGTGTAGGGATCAACAAGAATTGTCTTCTAGGATGTGCAGAATATCCCTTGCCTCTACTTGTAATTAAAATGTCTCCACTGAAGTAAATAAAAAACTTAATGATGATTGCACATGGCTAAAACTGCAGATTTAAGATTTAAAAAGAGTGCTGATGTTATTTAAAGTTGAAGACACAAGTTTATCTTTTATACTTGCTAGTTTTTGATGACCATGCTTCTTGTAAACTCAGTGTGTTCTCTCCAGTACCTAACACTGGTAAGGACCGAGATGGGATTTGCAAGTCATGGGGACAGTATAATTTTGAAACATTTGATGGCATCTACTACTACTTCCCAGGAAATTGTTCCTATATATTTGCAAAAGACTGCAGTACTCTGGAACCCCAGTACACTGTTTGGGTAAGTATGTAAATGTACACTAGAAATAAGTATGTAAGTAAATATAAAAGTAAATAAGTAAGTAAAATAAGTAGAGAGACAATAAATATACCAAACTGGGCATTAATTACTTAAATATAAAACTGTGGAAATGTGGAAAACTTCTGGAAAAGCCTAAACCTATGTGCAGTAACTCAAAATTCTGATGAAATTATAATCAAAAGAGTCACTATATTAAAAATAGTATTTCTTACTCCTCCGATCCTTAATGGGGTTTCTGCTCTCTCCCTTCTGGGAGCAAAAGCGGGTCTTAAGCCAGACCCCAGAAACTTCAATAAACTTTAGCTCTCAGGCTGTAAAAAAATACTGAGTTGCTGAGTAAAGTGCAATCAGCTATCTCTTGCCTAGCAGTGAGGAACACGAATGTGCTAGGCCCTAATTCACAGCTAATTCACAGCATGCTCTGAGGATCTGCCTCCCTGGCCAATGGGATTTGCTCCCCATCCCTCTAGGGATTTGCATTCTAATTTTGGATTACCTCTACGTCATGCAGAGAAGATTAACAGCTCAAAAGCTTTCATCTTGACCTATGTATGGAAGGCACTCTTTTTAGTAATTTCTTCAAATTGCTAAATATCCATGGTTAATGACTGTGGGTCAGGGATAGTTCAAACCTATACCCTCTTTGAAGAGAGATGCCCTATTTGTCAGGCTGGTGGTTACTGTGGGGAGAGGATAAGGTCATTATATTACCTTATTCACAATGGTTGGGATTTGGTGCTGATTGGGCAGGGAAGAAGGGACAAGAGGGATGCTCATTTTGAGTCCATGTGCGTCCAGTAGTAGGCATGAGGGCAGATCTCGATGCTGATTTCTGCTCTGGGGACTCTTTTTAATTTATAAACAGGTGACCTTCCCTCAGATAACAGCACTTAGTGAAGATAAATCTACCATTAAAACTACCATTTCTACCTACTCAAGTTACAAAGAGACACTGTTACACCTTCCTTTCACAATTTCATTTTAACTATTTGGATTCTATATGCAGCTGTGACCTCTTAAAAGTTTTCAGAAAGTGCTGTAGCAAATTCCAAGATTGTATTAAAATCTGGAATGAATATGTCAGTGGATTCCAGTGGCTCTGGAAAGAGAGAAGGTTCTATTCAATTGCTGGAACAATTGACATGTTTTACTAAAAACTGAAAATGTTTACTCAGCAAAGTCATAAGTAATGTGAGACTATAGACAGACTGGGCAATGGAGAGACAAAAACCTTGCCAAAGCCTAACATTATGGTCCTTCTGGCTTTAATAATCCACCCTCAAGAGGAGAAGAACATATAAGGATTATTTTGATTTTCCTTCATTGTGTTTCTGTCTTGGGACAGTTTCATGTAGAAGCCATCTGCCAGGACTAATAACTTTTATGTTGTCTTTAATTATGATTATACATTTAAAAACACCTAATGCTTTTCCAGGTCTAGTTTATTTCACCCAAAGAAACAGTAACTGGTTTTTACTTCCAGATTTAGAGTCAGTCAAGGAAGATTAATTCAAGTATTCATGAGTATTGTATGTGTTTACTCATAGATATTTTCTTCAAAGCAGTTACATTTACAGCCTCCATCACCATGTTGGTAAAATGTTCCCAATTACAAGTTTATTTAGCTTCACCGCAGTGTCAAGTAAACTGGTAATGAAATTCCCATCCTTCTCACAGAATGATGACACATGCAGTAACCTAAGTCGTATTTGAGCTATCTGAACTCTGTCTATATTTTAATCTGGGTAATGATAGGCATCTAAGATTCAAAACACACTCCCCTCTCTCTTCAGTGATGTCTAAAAAGAGCTCATAGGCTTTTGAAGCACTATAGGACATCCTACAGGTTTGGGTGGCTCATTCCCACTGAGACTAATGAAAACGGTGTAAGTTTTGCTCAAGCACAAACCCACAGTTTCAAGTCCTGAGAGTACTGTATTCAAGCAAGATAAATTGATATGCAACTAAACCAATCCCCTGGCTAATTATGCTATATATGTATAATGGAGAGAAGCACACTTCAGAAAATCTACCCATCTCCATTAGCAGGGCTGGAAAGCCAGTGCAAAATGGATCTTAACAGATCCATGTAACTTAGATGTCTGCCGTAATCTGTGGGAGCACTTCAAAATCTCAAGAAATCCTGAGTGGCTCAGGAGGGTATGCTGTAGTTCAGCTAGTACCAATCTCAGCTGGCAGGGAGAGTGCTGCTATTACACTGAGGTTCTGTATTGGTTTGTAATCCTGTTTTATAGACCTGATCTCTACAGAGAAAAAGGGGTGTTTCTTCAGTGCAAGTAACAAGCTCCTACTTTGGCCTCTATGAGCTAGCTCTTTACAGTGTCTCTGAAGTTTGTCAGTGTAAAATACCTGACTCTTTCATCCAGTATTTAGGCCACTGGCCTGTGATACTATGCACTATTAAACAGTTGCTGTATTTCTCAGTAGTATTTGTAGCGTGAACTTTGAGTTTTGCATATCTTAGTAATTGTGACCTTGTAATATTCTAGGTATTTATTTGTAAAGCTCTTTCAGTAACTAGAGCATAGGTACATAAAATATCATATATGAATTTAATAAAAATGGTGCAAAATTATTGAGGACAAGCATTTATTCTTATTTTGTGTCTATTTTTTACCTCAAAGGTTCATAACAGTCCTCACTGTTATGGTTCAGTATATACTTGTCATAGGTCCATCAGCTTATTTTTTTCAAACCAAGAAGAAATAATTATTTCAGGACATGAAGTAAGAAAAAATGGAATCAGGTAAGTGTTCTAATGGTGAGTTTTAATTTGCAAAAAGATAATGTGGAAACTGATGCTTCTTACACAATCCAGATAAATTAATTTGATCTAATTTGATCTATACCTTTATTCATCCCTGGCTGTTCTGTATTGGGGCTGATAGTGCTCTAGTGTGAGCAGCTGTAACAGCACTGATACAATACCTGAGTGAGGATAGAATACACTCTCTGCATTTACTGTGTTCAACTTCTCAGCTGTAACCTAACAATTATTCATTCCTTCTTTTTACAGACAAAGTCTGTGCCAGGCAGTCCCAGCTAGTCCCTGGTGCATCCTAATAACATTTTGAACAAGGCAATCATTATTTATTCTTGGTAGCTATAGCCTATAGCTAATATAAGACATGATTTTCTTCTAGATGAGCCTCAATTGATTAAAACAAAGATCTTAAGCCCCTTTGGTGCAAAAGCTCTACAAAATATCTCTGAGGTACATCAAACCTCCAAATCTGCCTTTTTATAAGTAAAAAGATGTGCCCAAAGCCTATCATAAATATATTTTACTGATGTGTTTTACTGGTTGAAATTTTAAGAAAGTTGTTGAGGTGCTTTTGCCATCCCCTTTGTAATGCCTTTAGTATCTGAGAATGGTAGCTATGGTGATACTGCTCAACCCAACAGAAGCAACTTTGGAAGACTAGGATTAGATCTGTGCTTAATACTGTCCAGTGGTCTTTTACCAAAGGAGGAACTTTTTTTGTCAGTGGTATTTTCTGTACTGCAAGTTCCTCCATTTGCAGATGTCAAACCCAGTGATGACCCAGTGCCCAGAAGGGCTGCTGGTGGACATAGCACCATATAGCTCCTTGCCCAGTGCAGCATGCTCATGGACTCAAGTATTCCTCAATGTGGTGTGCCAGGCTTTGAAAGTAAAGATGCATTATTCTTGCAAGCCTGTAATTGGTGCAACTGATAGGTGTATACAACAGAAAGCAGTCATTTTTGATGGTTGATATAGAGAAGTAAACATAAAATAGTAAAAACATGATGAAGAATTGAATGGAGTGACTGTGTACATCCAGGAAAAAGTGTGATTTAGGAGGTGATGTTTTATGTGGTATTTTTCTAGCATGAACTTCATCTCATCTGAGATCTTTGATGTAGACTATATTTTTCCAGATTAATATTGCCTCAGACAGTTGGAAATGCTTTCATTGAGAGACTGGCTGACTATATTCTGGTGAAGACTACCTTTGGTTTTTCTCTTGCTTGGGATGGAAACTCTGGTATTTATATTAAGCTGACAGAAGATCATAAGGGAAAACCTTGTGGCCTTTGTGGAAATTTTAATGGGAATAAATACGATGACCTGATGCTTCAAAATAGTAAGTACATAGCTTACCCTTACTTTGTGTGAACAGTTTTCATGTTCGCTTTAAATACAATGCTGTATAAATACAATGCTGTAAAAAGGCAGTCCTGTTTCAGTCATTTCAATAAAATAGTATATCTGCTCTACTTCTCATCATTAAAGATGCAAAGGGAAAAGGTCCTAGTTCAAGAAAGTGTTTATTTGTGCATGTAAGCCTCTTGCTCAGCAAAGCACTAGGGGTATGTTTATCCTAGCTGATGAAAATGCCTTCGTACAATAAATACATAAACAAATGTTTATGGTTTTCTCTGTGTTTAAAGATGGAGGGAAGAGCACCATCTCGAATCATTCTTTTCTAGCAGCATCATAAAAATCCTCGTTGAAATAGGTAAATTTCCAAGCTGTTTCCTGAGAGTTCCTTGTATCTCCTTGTTGGTATGGTGGACTATGGGCCTCTGACTACCCTCTAGGATGAGGAGCTGCTTTGTGCTGTGTCTGAGGCAGAGATGAGTTTTTAAACTTGTATTCTGTAGCCTAGGTAGGGAATATTCCATGGGGACATTTGTCCTACTTGCAAGTAAAGTGAAAAAAAAAAGCAAACCCACAAACAAGCTTGAAAATATGAGGATTTTTCTCACCGTCTTATACAAACAAAATAATTATCTTACTGTTACCATTAACTGCAGAGAGAATCTAGTCCCATGGCTCTACATGTTCTTAAGTCACAAAAGGTACCTCACAGCAACTTTTTTCCCCATTTTTTATAGTTGGTAGTGAAGCTTTTAAAGTTTCTTAGGGATGGAATGCTCACTGTACTTATCTTTGCAGAGTCTTTAAAAATCTGCCAGACTATAAATTTTTCATANAGAAAAATAATATTTGGAGGAAATAATGAATTCATGTGATGTCTAAAATTCAGTAATTTCAATATTTTTAGATGTATTATCTGTTATAAAAGATTTCCTGCTCATACTTGTGTTTATTTTTGGAGATAAACTTTTTCACCATGATCATTTCATCTAACATTTTTCTTTATCAGAAATGATATCATTGCAGTGTACAACTGAGAGCCAAATGAATCATTAATCTTAAACCAGTTGCATAACATGGTGCCTTGACTCTGCAAATACAAAGCATGAAATTCTGAGATTTTCACAAGAATAGATTGCTAATTCAGATTCCTTCCAAGCTGCAACATTTTTCTAAGAATTTCTAAATCTTACCTGTCTTTTGATATAATGATTTCTCTCTCCCAGCTAAGTTACTCCCCTGAGTACTGTCAAGGTAGCTCCTACATCTATACTGAGTCG
>VZTT01020034.1:71908-100945 GCA_013400855.1 Buphagus erythrorhynchus | reverse complement strand
TTTTAAATTTATACAGATTAAAAAAAAAAAAAAAAAAAAAAAAGGAAAAAAAGTAACATACTAAGAAATTGCTGTATTTGGGATAACTTTGTTATTAGCTTTAATTTGCAGCTATGCTATTTTTTCTAATTCTTCCCTGCAGTTAATCACTGTTCTCTGTTATTCTGTCAATGAAAAATTATGGTAATATTCAGAAATACATTAAAATAATTATTACTTTCAAATTATTAAAATTCACAGTCCTTAGGTGGAAACCTTCCTGCAAAGTCTTCATGTTTCTCCCTGGTTTTTACTTCTACCCATTTCACCATCTTTATTTTCTCTTGCTTCACAGTTTTCTCCTCTCATACATGAGAACTGCTTGTGTTCTCCCTTCACGGCTCTCCTTGGTGGACACCAGAGACTTAGGATCTACTCTCACCTACTGCTACAATTTTTATAGCTCTGTAATAATCTATTTTTCTTATTCCATTTTGTTCAGTTCTCTATTTAAATTAAAAAATACTACTTATCAAATTTCCCCACTTCTCACTAAAATCTTCTGAAATACAACTGAATTTGGGTGCTTATATATATACCCTACTTCAGATAGCTCATGTGATCTGCATCTTAAACTTACTATGATAGATCCACAAGGAATGGATATCTTTGGATAACTAAAAAAACCTAACAATTACACAAGTCCACCAGATAGCCCAAATAACTGAATTTCAGCTCTTTTAAATATGAGACATTGACTATTCTAATTCAACACCTTTATTCATACACACCCCCCACCATATGTGGGGGAGGTTGGTTGTTTTGCAGAGGTCTACACAACAGAACTATTTGCTTCTTCCATTCTTATTTATTCACCATTTTTGAAGGAGAATAGGTCACTCATGTATGGGCCCCACACATAATACCTGTAGTGTTCCATGGGAATAACTACCATCAAATAAGAATTTTGGGTAATTTGGAATATTTATGAAATTTTAAGAGAACACCTGAATGTGAAGAAAGTAGATTTCTTGAATCTGAAGCTATAATTGTAGATATTGTAGTGGATATTTAATTATACAGTAAGAAGCTTTAAAAAGTGTACAGTTAGGAATAAAACATGTAAAATGTGTGGGCTCCCCTAAAAAGAAATTAATTTTACCATCATTGGTAGATCACTGATACACAACCTAAATTGCAGTATTATCTTTCACTTTGGCAACTATAGAAATCTTGTGATGCTTGAGATCAACTGTAAGATATTCCAGCTAACAAAAAATAGAGATTAAAATAAATGCACTTTTAAGCTTATAAAACATAAGGAGATCTAAAATATTCATCCAATGAGATGCATTTATGACTAAGAATACCAGCATTTCATAGGGAGCTACTCTGGAATAGCAGTTTCTCAAAGCTGTATTAGACTAAAATGTATTATTAAAATTATAACCTTTCATTACAAAAGGCTAACCAAATCATTAACTTGGTAAAAGGAAGAGATAGACAATTAAAAACCACCATTACATTAAAATCCGAACAGTCACTATTTTTGTCCTACAGTACAACAGATTACCATGCAACAATATTAATTTTATTAGAAGCAATAGAAATCCTAAATCCATAGGAATTTCTTCTTCATAAAGAAATAAAAGCACGTGGAATGCAGTTCTGCAAGGTCTCCAAGATAAATTCTGTGTCAGTATATGAAGAGTATAGGATACTTTTTTAAGTGAATAATACCACACATAATACTTTATAATTTTAATTTTTTTTTTTAATCTTGGTAGAGAGGTGTCCAACTTTCAAGGTGCTGGCTGGGGTGAGTGATTCTCTGAAATTCACCTGTGTTTGGAGTGCCAAGGGAAATAAAAAAATTAATTAAACACAGAGCAAAATGATGACCACACATTAAAGCCTCAGAAGATTCATAATTTACTATGATGCAGCACTTTCTTCTTGCAGGAGGGAATCTGTCATCCTTATGTGTACTGAGTTTTAATGAATGCAACCTAATAATGATGATAAATTTCCCTCATACTCAATCACTGCAGTACTTTTCATCACTGTCCATGTACATTTTGAACTGAGGTTTTTCTTGTTTGAGCCCTCTCAGCAGCACAAATTGGTGAACAGCCCTTGCAGAAAAGAAGAGGACAGCACTGGTCCAGTATGGCATCATTATGTAGGCAGAAGCTACTGGACACTAACTGAGCTTTCTTTATTTCAAGCAACAAGTTAGGTATAAAATATATAAAACACTGCATTTTATGGTCTAATGTGTTTTTCTTCTTTAATCTGCATAAATAATTAAAGTTTGGACAATTCAGTTCCCCCAGCATTAACTGTAGGGAGCACCAAAAGTACTGAAGGAGCAATACCTGGTGGGATTCAGAGCCCTGGAGGACAGGCAGGGCATGGCACAGAAGATGGAGGGGGAGGACATGGCTGTGCAGGGAAGGGCTGGACCTGGAGCACCCTCTGAAGGAGCTTGAGCCCACCCAGACACAACAGCTGCTGCCAAATGCAGGGCAAGAGTCTAAGCCCAAGTTTGATTCCTTGTGGATTCCTTCCCATCTTGCCATTCCAGAGGTGCAGCTGGCCTGGTCCCAGGGTCCCTTCCCAAGCCATCTCTGGACTAGCACCAGCAGACAACCACCTCTCCTTGGCAGCTTACAGAGTAAACCAGGTGCTTTTAAAGGCAATCAGCACAGAGTGCTTATTCTATTACACCTGGGGTTGCAAGAACATTTTACTCTATTATTCCACCCCTCAGTGTTACATGCAGCCACAGACAATGTAAGAACTCAGCTGAGCTAAGCTTCCTTTCAAGGCATTTTGGAGATACGGAAAAGTTCAGGAGACTTTCCTTCCAGATTTTCTCCTACATATATATACATCTAAGTTGTGTTGTGAAGAAAAATGCATTAACTTTTGACAGAAAACTGCTAACCCTGTGTGTCTGGTTTATATGGGAACAGGGGAAACACTTGATGTAAAGTCTGAGATTACCACTTCATTTGATGTGCAGATGGAATAGATGACTACACAAAACCTAACCAAACTGAGCTGTATTTTCCAGTGCTTCAAGACTCACTGGAAATGCTGATGGTTTTCTTTTGCCAGGATCCTGTGCCTGCTCATCTCTTTTTTTGTCACAAGGCAGAGCAGAGCAATTCTTTTACACTATCATCAGGCAGAAAGCATACTTCCTTCACCATATACAGTTTGAACCAAAATTATTCTCTTTTTGTGTCTTTAATATATATGAAAAATTACAATCATTAGCCAAGACTGTTTCTTGTGTTTCTTTAGTCTCTGTCCACCTGCATTTCTATCTCTGTATTAGGAATTTTGTTCTTCCCCAAAGCACCTGTGCTAGCAGAATCATTGTGCCTCATCAATCATAACTACTGAGGGATTGTTTGATAGTCTCAAATGAGGCAAAGATGTAATTTCAAATGCATGGCTAGGTTGCTCTCAACCTTAAACTAACTTTCTGTTTTTCTTTTCCTAAAAATTTCCATATCCAGATGGGCCATTTTGAGACAAAACTCAATGGAATATCACCAAAAGCTAGGAAACTATTTAAAATGAAGAAGTCATTCAAAAGGGAGCACAGGCTACAGAGCCTGCATGTGAAAGTTACCAAGTTATTTGTTTGGGAGTGTCTTGCAAGGAGCAGAGAAAGAAAATTACTTTAGGTGTTTGAAACGGTATAAATTTAAAATTGTCAAAATCAAACTACAGGAAAAGAAAACCAATGCAGCAAATGCACAGCTTGTTTATTGACAGCTGCAATTATCCTGAAAGATCATGCCAGTTCTCCAGCATGTAACTGCTAACTAAATACTGTTTGTGCCAGGGAAGTAGCTTCAGTTAAAAAACAGGAGACCTGAGGATTTTGGGGTTAATTGAGATGCAGTCACACAAATAAAAGAGAAGCAACCCCTGCCTGCTGAATCACAACAAACCCTCACAGTACCAGATTAGAAAAATCCCAGAAATATTTAATCTTTGAATAGTCAGACATAGGCATTTAAACCTATAAATAAGTGATTTTTACTAGAGAAGAAACGTACTTGCTTTCTGAACTTCATTAGTTTGATTGCAAGAAATTTGTGCCATTGCTTCTACAAGAACAGCATCTAAAAGAACATTCAATTCCTTATACACTGTTAGCTTCTTTAACATTTGTAAAGTGCTTTGGCAATACAAAGTGTTATCAACATTGCAAAATAGTAGCACTATTACTCAAGTATTCCCTTAAAGAGTGATTCACTCACTCCTCTGGTTTTACTTACTTCTTTAACATGAAGAAAATCTTTAGCCTCAAATGAGATGGCCATGCCTGGGACTGGAACATCATCTTCATGAGCTGCACTGTACCCAACATTTGTCCGAACTGCAAATGCAACAGGTTTTGACTGCAAAATAAAAGATGAACATCATGAAGATTTCCCTTGCAAACACATACATATGTACAAACATATAGATGAGAGATGATTTCAGTATGTTATGCTCTTAAAATAATAAAAATTACAAAGAACTCTCAACACATCCATGCAAAACATAACGACGACTAGTTTTTACTGACATTAGTTATTAATATTAGCACATTTCATAGAATACAGATTTTTTAGTGCAGATTTTGATGTAAGTCAAATCAGTAATTAGTAATCACAATCCCCTTGGCAATCCATGTAATATTGTCCACTTGCAGTTCTGCCGCAAGTTCTGTGTTTGGGGGCTGCCGTAAAAGGTAGGTTTTCAAGAACTACAAAACCTAAGCTCCACAGACCATGGGGCTGCAAAAGGCATTGCAAGGGGAGCATGGCACTGCACCAACATTGCTCCTTCCATGCCATTCTTGCCTGGGCATCCATATGGTCACCTCAGGATCGTTCTAAGGCTGCTATTAAGTGTAGCCCTGGCAGTCTCAGCCTTCAAGAACTGTTTAGGGAAACTGCAAATTTGGAGAAGAGGTGCCGGCAGTTGCCAGTGACCCCTAAGCAAGTCATCTCACTGCACTCTAAGAGTGGAGTAATGTGCCTTGAGATCATCAGCCACAGAGAGATCTGTTCATTCTCCTAATTCTTTCTCAGGCTGCTAGCTGACATCAGTGAGTTAGAGGACTTTCCCAAGTTTTGTTTTCAAGAAGCAATTGCCAGAAGAGTGACACAGAAGCCCCACACCTGCACAGATTCTTCTTACCAGCACCACCAGTGCTGAGCACCTCTCTGCACAGGTATGGTAATAGAAGGTGCCATCCAGCTCAGCCCTACAACTCAGACTACATCCAGCTCAGACTACAACTATCAAAGGTACAACCATTTTACAGGAGAACAGCAGTTCTTCTGCTTTATTCTAGGCTAAACAACAGCTTGGGTTTGCTCTCTCCACAGAGATTATCACACAGTATCCCTAGGACCCACCACTGTCCTACCCCAGGCTGAACCTTTAGCCCTCTTTGTCATAACCAGATAAACTGTTAGAAGGGCATCCTGATATGATTATATATTCATGGTTACATTTCTGAAACTGGGCATTTATGAGAACAAGCATTCAAAACTAAAATTTGGTGATTTCTGCACATCAATTAAAAAATCTTGCAGTGTTGATACAATGGGAATGCCCACTTCCTAATAGCTCAAACTCTTATCTTGGTGATCTTCTCTATAATTTTCTCAATGTCACTTCCACGGTTACCCTACATAAAAGATACCAAACTATTACAGAACTAGTCAGGTACTGGATTCAGTGATACTATGAATCTTCCTCAAAAAGAAAAGATACCATAAATTACTCGATTTAAATATTCATACAAAACCTCAAAATCTTCCTGTATGTAAAAATTACAGACTAACAGAGTTGATACTTTCTATGCTATTACTAATTTCAACACTCAAAATATAGATATGAATAAGCATTGAATTGTCAAATCTCCTAAGCAATACTTACTATCAAATAGTAAACAATTAGATAAATCATTCCCTGTTATTAAGAATGATCATTTTGTGAGGCACAATGACCTGTGACTGTAGAAATATATCTCAGAACAGGAATGGACCTATTAAGGAATAATCTGTGCCAAACACTGATAGGAGGGATAGTATGCTTGCTTATCCATTCTCACATTGCTATATCCTCTAGCAAATATAAAAAAATTGCTTAACCACTGTGACTTACTCCTAAAAGTTACACTGGATGAAAGACTTTAGGTTGACTACAGGCTTTAAAATCTCAGCAGCATTGCAACAGACATCTCCAAGAAGTTAATGTCCTTGACATACTTCTTAGAAGTGATCTAAAATTTCCTGTTAGAAGACAACACCTGACTACCCAAGAAAAAGAATACAATGGAAGCTACTCCAGAACTATCTTAACATGAAAGAAAAGTAGCAGGTGAAAATTCTCTGTAATTTTTTGCCATCAAAAAAAATGTAAAACTCTGAGCAGAAAAACAATGCAGAACATTGAGTTACAAATATTCACAGAAATGGTATGTCCCATTTTAGATACTTGTCACACTGGTAGAAAGGGAGACTAAATTATCATGGGATTAGACTACAATAATTCATCTAATTAAATATTAAAACCTAATTAATTTATAGAAGTTAAATGTTAGCCTTTTTACATAAATAAATAATTCTGAAAGTTTCATAGCACTATCAAATTAAGTACTTTTCCTGAACTACATTGTCTTGAACTAAAAAAGCCCAGTTGTTATGTAATTAGGGTCTTATGTAAAAAAAAAAAATTGACATATGCATATGTATATTTCAAAATGTATCTAGCATTTGCTTACATACCCTGCAGTTCTAAAATAAGACTGGGTCAAAACAGTTAAGCACTTGCTGTTCATTCTCTAAATCTCCATGAAAATGGGATGGCAGTTTAGCACTCAGTTAATCCACAGGCTGGACTGCATGGACAGATGCTCCCAGATGTTAAACAGTTTAATATGTCATGTCGCTCCAGAGAAAAAAAGTAGCCTGGAAAAGTTCATTTATCTTCAAAATGAACACTTCCATCTTGCTTTTCTTTTTTTCTCCTGTAAAATTACAACATTCAACCAGCTCAATAAACCTAGGAGAACAATCAGACCATGAGCATTACCATCACCCATACCATGAGGGCAGCAGGGAACACACTCTGGAGTGAGGCTCTTCATGAATCAATTTCAGCTTCTGATATAAACTCAGAATATAAATCAACAAAATCTTATTCAACTACTGTTTAACCAACTTTGGCTGCACATTTTTGGTAACAGACAGAAATTAAAGTGCGTATAGAGCAATCTTACCGACTTTTCTCTTTTTCTATCTGGATCTCACCTCTTCCTTTACAAATTATATTTACTTTACACATCTTGATACCAACCCTCATTATTAATTTAATACTATTTACAGTATTATTATACTTTACTGCTTGTATTTCCTTGTGCCATGCTTAACTCGTATTGAATGTAAACACAAGCATTTGCAGATTACATCTATCTTGGTCAATTTGTCAGTTTAAACAAGTTTGTACCTGCTTGATTGAATTTTTATTCAAGAAATATTTCACTCAAATAACAGAGCAAAATAATACAATCTGTTCTCTAGTAATGTACTTAAAACATAATAGGGCCTTTCTTCTCCTATAACTAATTTCAGATTTTTTATGCTGTGCAATAAACCCAGTGGAAGCAGCCCCTGGGGATCCCAGCCAAGAAGGCAAATTTCCTGTCATGGAATTTGCTCAAAGAACAGGTCATCTCCCTCAAGGCCACTAATTTTGGAATTGTTGCTTGACAATCAAAGTATCTCTATTCCTCATCCACTACCAGGATGTAGAAAAACTGATGAAAGCATTCTCCAAACAATTTTCCTCTACACTTGAGCTTGATCTAAGATCTCTGATCTATCTTATTTCTTACTCTGTTTTATCATTCCCACAGTAGAGCACCTCTGTATTTACACCAGTTTAAACGAAATCAGAATTCACCTTTATGAAGGCAATGCCAGCTAAGACAAGAACTGACTAGAAAACGATTACCATTTTGACAAAATGTTGCCAAAGTTGGTGTCTGTGTTAAAGTTCAGAAAATGTGTCCCAAAGCAAGTTCACTCCCTCCCTATTTCTGCATAAAGCTATTCATCCTTCATTCTATCCACTTTTCACACATTCATGCAACCTTATCCTGAAAGTAAGTAATTATTCTTCTCTTGGGTAATGAATATAATGGGTGTCTCTCAAATCACTAACAAGTTTGCACTCATGAAAATTTTAAAAGTCATACTGTTTCTTTCATCTGAAGAAAGGTGATTACTCCTACTGAACTTTTCACTAGTAGTCTTAGTGGGGAGCAGATACAATAGATGATGACCTATGTTCTGCACTGTTTTCACAGAGTAGCCCTGTGCATAGTATTTGTGCCATCAACAATATTAATACTCCATGCAGGACAAAGATCAATAGCACTGTGATGGCCTAATGACTGCTGTCTTGAAAACATCTCACTTTATTTTGCCCTGCTAATGACATAGAGTCAAATATATAAAGCAGAAGCAGTTTGAAACCTCTGTTTCACAGAATTACATTATTTTTCTTACTATTATAAAGGAATTTACAATGTTATGAAATCTATACTGTCACAAAAGCAGCTTGAGAATGCACATGCAGAAATAACAAAAGAACTTCTCTATTTTGCCTTTTTACTTTGTACACTAATTTATGCGTCCATTACACAAGAAAGAAAAATGAAATCCACCTGAGAACACAAACAATTTACAGGAAATTTTTGCCCTAAATGCTGATTATTGCTGGAGCCTCATGACAGATAAGAGATTGTCCAGTCTCTAATAATAGCATCTGCTCAGCAATCCCATTGCTAAGGAAGCAATGACAATTCATAAATGTCCCAACAGAAAATCAGGAGCATATAGAGGTGCTGTCACTAAAAGCAGCAACCAAAAATATGACTTCCCAGCAATGATCAGGCTTTCTTTTACAGCCATAAATGTGTGTACCAAACAAGCCTGGTAGGAAGCCAAAACCACAGAATAACTGAGGTAGGAAAGTGCAGTCTCTCAGTCCAACTCCTGCCCAAAACAGGTCTGTTTGATCAGGCTGCTCAGGGCTGCGTCCCAGTGAGTCTTACACATCTCCAAGGACAGAATAACATAACCTCTCTGTGCATCTTGCTCCAGTATGGTTGTGAAAAAAACATACAGGAACTATGGTTCTCTCACTTATCAATGAGTGAGGAACATAGAAATCCATAATGGAAATCAAATACTTAGTTTTCCAAAGCAAAATGAAGTGTTATTACAAGTAGAATTTATCAATTTATCAGTTGTAATTGTAAGTGGTCTAAAAAGAGGGTTTGTGCTGTATTCAGGATTTCCAACAAAGTGAAGGAGCTGAGAAGTACAGCGTGAGAACAAAACACAGTACAATTGTAGTTAAGTAGCAGCCAAAGTACAGTGGTACAATGACATCCAAACTCTTCTGAATTATAATGGCTTTGGATAGCACAGATCCCTTCAGAAGGATCTGAGAGAGAAGTAGTTAAACACAAAATTATTTGATCTGAGTACATTTTCCCATCTGTTTCCAAAATTAGGGCAACACGAACTATGTCCAGCCAGTACCAGTGCCTGCTCTGCTACTTTACCAAGGGCTGGCTCACTGAATTCCTGCCGGGGACGTCACAACCGCTGCTCTCCGGCGCCTTCTGCAAGAGCAGAACTGGTGCCCGTGGTGCGAGGCCCCCGCGCCATCCACCGCCCGCTCGGACTCCACACGGGCTCCAAGGGCTGCTGCATGGAAACTCAGCTACTAAAGCTTTACTGTGACTTTCCTTAGCATAGGGGCCCATTGGAGAAACTTTCTGAGGAAATTTTTGAATCCTTCCAGCTCCTTGGAATCCCTCCTACAGCAATGCCTGCTCTCAATGTTGAAGAGAAGGGAAAATTTAACACATCCAGCTGGTACAAAAGAGAGTCTGCCAGATCCACTTTTTCTTAACAATAGGTAGATTACAGAGAATTTTTTTTTTGTCCTCTAGTAGTCTCAAGAGATACTTTTGTTACTATTTTAGCTCATCTTCACACACAGCTTGAAAGTCATGTTTCTTACTTCCTTTTGCGAAATCGTATTTTAATAGAGTCACCAATGTCGGTTGACATTCAGCTCAGGAGGCAGCAAAGACTGAAATAGCTGTACTGACGCACACCAAGCTTTCTCATATGAGCAGGATCTTTTTTTATTAGAGCATAATGCCAAAACTCGACGGTGGCCATGTGTTGTCTGCATGCAAGTGTGCCAGAAAGGTGGCTCTTCCATACCACCCACTTGGGGAGTAAACAGGAACCGCTGGAAACCGGCACAGCTGAAAAAGTCTGTTTGTGCTTACTGAAAACATGCTTATTCTGGCAGCAAAAGTCAACACATGAAAACTGTCATTTGCAATAAAAATGCTGTGCTGGGATTTCAAGTTCTTTTTTCAATGTCACAATGAGGATGTTTTATGCTTATGAGACATCTTAAGCTTATGAGACAGCATTTTAGCAGATCTTAGCTTTTTGGCTAAACTGAGGTTCATATAGAGAAAAGATTTGCAGTAACATTTTCAGGCTCTTCACAAACAAAAATTTTTCAGGAAAAGCAAAATTCTGTGACACAGCAAGCTAAAGTAAACACTAAATAAATCAGCAATGCAATGGTTAAAAATGTAGACTCTATTACCAAAATCTCTTTAAAAAATGCTGCTTCGCTTAAATTGTTTCTTAATTCAGTGTTATTCATGCAAGTTTTTTTGCTGGTTCCAATATTTAAGTAAACCTGCATTTCATTTTTTCAATTGGATCAGAAAGTCTCCACAACTGCTAGAGCCAAAGATTAATGTTTGTTAAAATGTTTCATTTTTACATAATATTTTAAGCATGTTTTTATAAGAAACTATGCTGAAAAATTCTTCCTTTATTCAAAACATACATTTTGTAGCTAGACTGCTCTGTTTCCAGGAATTACACGGCTATATGTTCCAAGGATGATATTTTATAGTCTGAAAAGCCAAATGTTCTATTAGCTCTTAACTCATACACTGAACTAAAGCTGAGAAGTTATGTGAGGATATAATAAACACTACAGCTGCCTCAAGGCTCCCACCCCTTTCAAAGGATACATTTTGTGGCCATAGCTTATGTTACCTTATGCATCACCTGGGTACCTATTGTTTATGTAGGTCTTGCACTATCTGAGATACTTCTCATTTTAAAATTAAAATGGCATCTATACTGCAAATCTCCCTGACAGCCTAGATACAGATTACATACACAGAGCACATATTCCCAGCACATTCAAAGCTGTGGTAAATGAGTATTTGTTAAACTTGAAAGTTTAACAAAGTTAAACATCCCAGACTTCGGAAAAGTGAAAATGAGGCTAGCTTTACCTTAAGGGAATGGTGGTGGTATCTTTAATTTGGCCCTCACTGTGTACGGTATTATTGTTCAGCCATTAACTTCACAATAATATATCTTCTCCCACCTCAGCACTATAGAATCACAGCATCACAGAAGCATTATGGCTGGAGAAGACCTCCAAGACCACTGAGCCTAACATTTGACCAAACACCACCTTGTCCAATAAACCACAGCATTAAGTGGTGCCATATCCAGTCACTTCTTGAACACTTCCAGGAATGGTGACTCCACCACCTCCCTGGGTAGCCCATTCCAATGCCTGAGCACCATTTTCAGTTAAAAAATTCTTCCTGATATCCAGCCTGAACCTCACCTGCCATTTCCTCTTGTCCTGTCCCTGGCTGCCTGGGAGAAGAGACCTACTTCCTTCCAGGAATACATTCTGTATCTTACTTGCATACAGGAGGATCTTTACTCGCAAAAAAACCAAGAATGGGTGAAACACAAGGAGCTCTCCATAGCATCCAAGAACCTTTCAATGGATTAATTTTTGCCATCAAGTTCCCAGTTCAAAAGAGGAAAAGCAAGTGGTCTCTAAGGGATTATTTCTCTCTTTTTAAAATGTCATGAACGTTTTGCCTGTCTTTATTGCCCAAGCAAGGAGCTAATGCATCAGTCACATGACAAAAAGGAGAACCAAAATAATTAACAAATATTTGTTAAATATAATCAAGACTATACAGTAAAGTCTATAGCTTTATATATCTGCACAGGAAAGCTAAGATAGCACAAAACACTGAACGTGTCATTTTCTATCTTTGGAGCACCTGACATTGTATACACAGTTCGTATGTTTTTCTATTTAATTACATGTGTATGTGCAGTTTTCTATGTTTAATTAAAACAAGCAACAAAAGGATCACCCTGGCAATGTCTTTCTAGTGTCACACTGACATTTTCAAACACTGTCAGTATGACTGAAATCTTTATATCCATTGCCAAAAACACCCTGCAACTTCCAGCTCAGAATTAACAGACTGCAAATGGTTTAATATTCTGTAAGATACAGAGCACTAGAGCCAAGGCACACATTGGCTCTGCTGCTCAAATATTTGCTGGAAGCAGAACAACTGTGAGACTTGGGAACTAGAGCTTTTCAAAGCAAAGCTAATGAGAAATGTAGTTTTATCTAAAATTTTTCATTTTATTTAAAAAAACACCAAAGTTTACATGAAGCTGATACAAAACATATACACTATTAGGACAAATATAATAATTTTGGCAGAATAACACACATAAGTAAGATAAATTCTACATCAACAACTTCATCTAATATAATACTCCTGTATCTTGTATCTCTTGTATGTTGTAATCCTCCTTTCTTGCTCTGGGGAAAAGGACAATTCTTGACTCCTCAGCCTGACCACCACGGTGCCTGTGGACATCTGGGAGACCAGTGAGCACGAACCCCTTCCCCTTCTCTTTGAACAAAAGAGCTCTCAGGAGGCTGAGCACCAGCACAGCTGCTGCTGCATTGGAGTTCTCCTGACCCAGTACAGGAGGAGCCATGGTCTTGCTCATATGTTCTGAGGGTGCCTTTCTGTCAGAAAAAAAAGTCCTACAAAGATTTAGAATTAAGCTAGAGCAGTACTAGGGCTTCTCTGACATAAGCCAGGAACCAAGGAAGAACCATGCAGGGGAGAAGCAACAAAAGAACAGCTAAAAGCCAGGCTTTGGGCCATTCTGTGTCTGAGCTGTGCCAAAAGCAGTCCATCATCAGCACCTAAAGACCTGTGGGAGATCTCATCTCGTCCCTGTCCAAAAACAGTCTCTCATGCTAACAAGCTAAAAAAATAATTAATCTCTTTAATATTTCCTAATATTCTTATTTACTTTAATATTTCCTAATATTCTTATTTACTTTTCCTTGAGACATCTCATTTGTATTCCTTATTCAGAGCACAAGATAAAACATGTTTCCTGGTGGGTGTATGAGATGCAAGAGTGAAGTGCTGTGATGATGATATCCTTACAGAATACATTATGCAGCTGGTGCACAGCTAGTCATCCAGCCAGCAGATGAAACATTAGCTGGCAATAAACCTTACTCTTATTATAGCCATGGAACTGCTAAGGTTTAATTCCAGGCTGGATGCAGCAAGAGTTATTATAAAAACATGAAATAAAATGGCACAGAATTGTAACTATTTTCTCTTTTTAAGAAAGAGACATGGCATCAAAATGCAAAGTGCCAGTAAGGATTCTAATTTGGGTTTCTAGACTTTTTTAAATTTATGGTACTTTCCTTGGCTGAGTGGACTGATTTTTCTGTGGATATGCAAGGGCATAACTCCTCAGGCTGAACCAAAGCTAGTGGAGCAGCCTGTGCTCAGTCTGACCAGGGAATCAACCCTGTATGATACAGCTGCCTATATGCACACAGCTGTGTTCTCCACACACTACAGGTAGTACACACACGAGTGTTTTATTCATAAGCAGCTGCCATTTACACTCTGAGCATCACGCAGGATTTTACATGCCTACACCTGTTGCTGCAGCAAGTTCTCCTGGGAAGTGACTGCCACTGGCATGAGAATCAGCCCTTCTCCCCTCCAACCCCCAAACAGTCCTGCCTTTTATTTTATAGGGTCTAGTTTATACCAGAGAAATTAAAAATTTAGTTTCTTTCTCATCGCTACATACTGTAGAGGGGAGAGCACCCAGAGGAGGATGAGGACACTCAGCAGGGCATCACTTCTTTCTCCAGATGGCCAATCAGTCTCCCCTTGCCTTTTTCCTTTCTCCTGATTTCCCCCCCAAAATCCCTATCCCTATAAAGAAGTGATGAACACTCTGGATCTGGTGGGGCAGTTGTGTGCATGCCAGCGACCCTCAACACACTGCACTGCTTTTTTACATGCAATACAAAACATTACTGGACACCAAACATGATTTCCTAATAAGCAACTAAAACTCTGCACACTTCTAAAGCTTATAAAAGAACAATTTAAAAATTCTGTATCTTTCCTATAGTATCAAAATGATATAAAATCCATGGCTATACTCCAAGGAGATCTGTAATCCTTTCTGAACTGCTGGTAGTCAACCAGAAGCTTGTAAATGGCTTTATGGCATAACCCGTGTGCACAAAGTGACACCAGGGATACAGGAAAACAGATGGTGGACTTCTGCTCTTTATTTTTTTAAAATTTAAATTAGTTTTATTAATGGCCATATTTTATTTCCATATTTACTTAAAGAAACTAAGAAACTGGAGTGAAGCTTAAGAGTAGAATACTGAGCTGCAATGCTGTTAAATGTTTGGGTTTTTGTGGAAAAAAAAACCAACAAAAAAACAAAACCAACTTTTTGCAAGATGTGGAGAATGAAAAAACAAAATACAATAAAAGCAGTGTGATATTACTTAAATTACACGTTTCAGTCTTGTTTTAAATTTGTGTTTCATCCCAAAGAAATACTCTTTTATGCTAGCATGAAGAACTTTTAAAATTGGTTGATTGGTACCAAAGTCAAAATTTCTAGTATGTGTTTTCATGGCTGTGTCATTTTTTGAGTCAGACACTGGAAGATAAAGGCATGTTTTACTTGTTTTCTTCTAAAATGAATCCTTTTCTGCACAATGAGAATAAAAATTACTTAAAATGAATAAACACTATATTCTTTACAAAGATTTTTAATTTTGATATTACTTTAATGCTACATTATCTTAAATTTTCAAATATTCACTGTAAAATAACTTATTTAATAGTGTTTGATATCATGATGGGTTTATAAAGACTGGTTTCACATGAAAAAATACAGATGGTCACCTGATTAATCAGCATCCAATTAAAAACTGAAGACAATTATCTGTTTAGGTATCACTAAACAATTTACACAAAATTTTTTTGTCACTTTGTGTTCTCAACAATATAGTAACTAAATGAAGTGGAAGTCCACTGCATAACAAAAATCATGTCTTAACAGAGTTAAGTGTTATAACTGTATAATCAGAATTTACACAAAGAAGATAACAATTCCTATTCAGAGATAGGAGAAAAAAGTATGTTGTCTAGCACAACAAATATACAGGCCTTCTCTGAAGTTCAAAATACACTGTGAGATAGACCACTGAAACTCTCTGATTTAAGGATAAAATCAGCAAAAAAGCCAAAACAAACAACCCAAGGAAGGGACATGAAAGAGACACATTATAAGCAATCAAGCCTGAAAAAGATGATAAGGGTTTTATTTGAATAATTACCAATTATATAAAGAGAGTTCATTGTCCTAATGGCATACTTAAACTACGTAGACATTTATGAAGAATGGAATCAAGCAGGGCAAGAGTAACATCTTTGAGTGTGCTGGAAACCACAAGCAGAGAAAACAAAATAAAAGGGGCTCCTCTAGGTTTGTTTCTAATCAGGTGGTAGAAACTTTAAAACATGCAAGTAGAACAAAACAAGTGATCAGGATTTGGAGAAAAGTCACAACAGTCAGGAAAAACTGATAAGGGGAGAATTAATACAATTGTCTATGTGAAAGCAGATTTTAATATACTTGCAGTGCTTCCTCAAGTATAGGCAACTCAAGGAAAAAGTTAGTTCAGGAAAGTGACAGGTCCCCACAGAAGTAATATTAAAGGCACAAACTCAAACTAAACTATATGAAAAAAGATGGACAGTTCAAAACCTGAAACTCTGTCATATGAATACAATAGAGGAAACAAATAGGGGAAAAATCAGCGTAAAACTATAGATGCAAATGGCCAGACACTCATCTATTCTGTATGAAAGAAATACTTCACTGACTCAATAGCTGTCCTAATGACAAGATTTATGAACTGGATCTCAATTAGGAATGACTGTCAAACATGTGAAAGTCAGTACCCCATGGAAGATCATCAGGCAAGAATATAGCCCATACAGCCCAAAACAATCAGACTGAGAGGGTCTGAGCCTCATGCAGACTGTCTTGAGCACAGCACCTCAAGACAAGGTTGAAGGAAGAAGAGCAACAGTTTTGCCAGGAGCAGCAATGATGATGGGAGGTGCAGAAAATGGCAGGGAGAACAAAGAAAACTAATTATTTTCTAACTTTCAGAGGCTGCAAGAAAAAGTTATTCAAATACCTATAAGGTAGAAGAACAAACTTCTTGGGAATGCCTTGAAATATCTTTAAGTCTTAATTATATTTTACTCTCTGAACTTTTTCACATTTATATAAGTTTATTTTAAAAAAGTATGTCAAGCCTTACTAAACTCTTTTAGACTTTATCTCCAGCTTTTACCAGTTACTATGTCAAAAGTGTGATCATTTAATACTACAGGAAGGAAGGAAGGAAGGAAGGAAGGAAGGAAGGAAGGAAGGAAGGAAGGAAGGACCACAGGGCAATAGACAGCAGAACTTTACATTCACAAAACATTCAAACTCCCTCTCAGATTCACTGCTTCCACTTGCTTCCACATGCTGTACATCACAGAGTTGAGCACAATAAATCTTCTCTCTTGCACATCTCAATATTGTTTCCTATTAACTGAGGTATTTCTAATAAACTATTTTTTTATCTACATTTTTTTTCTCAAAGCAAACAAGCTCCATACACATATATTGTGGATTAGTTAATTACCCTTTTCTGTTACACAATGAACTTATCATGTATTCATTAATGTGGCTTCTAAGCACTACATATAAAAATTCATACAAGCATTCATTGTCATCTCACAGTGATGAAGGAACAGAGAGAAGCATAAAAATAAAAAGAAAGACTAGACACAGAGTGACAGAAGAAAATATTTCTTTTTCTTGGATCCTAAAAGAGACAAGATGGGGCTTATTTCAACTGAACAAGTTACTAAGTTGTTGGGCAGAAAACAAGCCTTAAAGACTACTCAGAAGCCACCTTTAGTAGGTCAGATGAGGCAGCAACTTAGTGAGACACAGAAAGTGCAGAAAAGTGGCCCATACAGCCCTCCTAGACCCCTCACAGGATCTAAGGGGGCTGCCTGCATTCCCAGGGAAGAGAAAGATCAAGCCAAATACAATGGTGGCAGGTGAGCTAAAAGGCCACAAAAAGAAACAAAGAGGGAACTGTATCAGGAAATGGAAGTTCAAAGGAGCTAGAAAAACAGCAAAACATCCTGAATTGCTGAGCCCAAAGAACATTATCAGGAAGTTAAGACAGGTATTCAGGCTTGCCCCCAGAGTCAATGCTCAAAACCTAAGGCACAGACAGAAAAGCAGCTATCAGCTACTACTAGGCTGGTCCCAATCCTAAAGCTATCAGGCAGTGCAGTGGCTTCAACACTCACACTCTCAAGCAACAGGCAGGGGAAAGGCCAAGAGAGGTGGAGAAGGTGGCATTTCAGAGGGTATTTTGTTCAGGATTATTTGCTGCAGGGAAGATAACACAGAGGGTCGGGTGATGATGACTTGGTCTCCTTAGGCCAGACAGAGAAGTGTTAGAACTCACTCATAAAAAGCTTTTTACACCCGCCAGAAATGTGACATTTAAAACACCCTGAAGACTGAAAAAAACTGGCACAGAGGAAAAATAAATAAATAAAAAGGCGAAGAAGAGAGAAGGAGCGAGACAGCCTAAGCTGTGAAAGAGTGTGTTAGGAGAAAAATTGGTGGGATGCTGTCCTGTCACTTGTCTTTGAGCAGCAGGTGACTGAGTTTGCTGCGCCACTGGAAGCGGCCCCAACACATGAGCTGGTACTGCCCTGCATCTCAGCACTGCCCAGGGAGAAAATCAGTACAAGGAGATAGTAGCAAATCTGGCCTTTAGCTTTACCTTTGAGATGATTACTACACAGCTCTCCCCAGCTGGCAAAAACACAACAGCTAGTAAAGTAAGGATGGAGTCTATTGCTCAAAAGGTATTTTAAAATTCATTTTCCCGCCTCCTTTTTCATCTGTGCTTCTCCCCATTGCCTTCAACTGCTGTGCCAAGCAACAAAGGAAGGTCACAAGCATATCCAAAGTGCAAAACTGTTCATGCTCTATGTTGCTTGGCAGCCCTTCTTGCTAAAATGTGTGTATGATAGACCCAGGGGCCAGAGAGAGAAAGGAAAATCTGGGAAGCCACTAAAATCCTAAAAAAAAATCAGTGTCACAGCGAAATGCAGCTTCCAAAGTAGCTGAGGCATTTTGATGGAGAATTGCCTGGCCTCAGTTAGACGTTTCTGTCATGCCTCCATCCTCCCTGGCCACAGCACTGCAGTCAGGTGGCATCAAACAAAGGAGCCCTGGCAAACACAGCCCTAGATGGCAGGGCTGGCCCTGGCTACAGTGCCAGGACAGAAGCAGTGACCTGCTGCTCAGGCAGCCAGTCTGTCACCCTGTATATTGACTTGGGGGTTTTTGTTGCATAACACGAAAAAGAAAGAAATAATTAGAAAAAAAAATCCAGTATAAACTCTATCTTTTCCAGCTGTTCGCATTTTTGTGATTGGAGGTACAAAACAAACACCAATGAACTTTTCACATCAGTTACAACTGTAAATTAATTCCTTTTATTTATCCTCATTTTATGCAAAAAGTCAAAGGCAAAAGTTATAAACAGAGTTTAAGTTGGAAATATTCCCCCTTTTTTACTGTCCAGCTCAGTATAATGTGTTCTGGCCACGTAACTTAATGTTCTCATAAATCCCACAAAGCCCAAACCCTTCTGATTTACCAGAACCAGTGTTATTTGCTCACAGCTTTTCTTTTTCTTTTCATGCACAGGACCAAATTAGCCATTTCTGATTTCTGAAAGAACAGGGTGTTTGCTTACAATGGTCTTTGCATTGAGACTGTACTTTTCTTTGCTCTGACCTTCAGAATCACTGAAACTATGGGAAAGCAGTAAACCAAAGGAAAAGTGTGAGACTTCTACACTGGGTGCCCTGTGACTGTGCTCATCCAAGCAGCCTTCCCACACACCATAACCTCTGCCCCCACGAAGTTTTCAGTCTTTTACTTTATCATTCGATAGAGGGAGTAAAAGTCTAGTACTAATAGTAAGAACTCTTGAATTTTGTGATGATGGGTGAGCAGATAAAAAGCAAATGTATATACAGTGCAAATAAAACAAAAATGTCACCACACTTTGCAGTCAACAAAAAGGCAAAGTCACATAAAACCAGCACTTAATAGTAGCACTGGAGAACTTTGTGGTAGTCCAGTAACACGACAGCTTCAACAAAGAAGAGCTCAGTATGAAAAAAGATCCAGAGTCTACAAACTACATTTTTTATCCTAAATATCAAATTCAGTTAAACATTAGCCTCACAACAGGTAACATAAAGACATTCTGTGAAAAAGCTGTGACCTTTCAAGCCACCTATGAGAGCGTTTTTCTGCCCTGTTTCAAGCAGTGAAGAGCTCACTGCTTTTCACTGGCTTAGTACATTATACCAGATTGGAACTGTTAACATCAACACCAACCAATGAATTCCTTGGGAAGCAGAAGCCACGGCTGACCCAGTAACCCCTGAGAGGCTTAGGAGAAGCTTGTAGCTTTTAAAAGCATAGCAGAGACAAGCACCCAGAAGATCCTTTATCATAAATACTGTGTCCTCTCTGGAAAGAGAAAATCCTACCACCCCAGTGAAAAGTCCTTGGAAGACACATCCTCCTTCCCTGGAGGGGGATATTTAGTCAGGCTGCTGAGAGAAGCACCATCCCACGGGATGCAGGAGGGCAGGGAACAGAGGGAGGGGACTTTAATTCCTGGGAAAATGCTTCATGAGGTCAGGACATTACTGCTGATCCAGCCAAGAAAAGGGATGCAACTGTTCCCAGAAGGAAAAGGGAAGAGGCAAACAACATGAAACCTTTAACCTTTTTGTTCACCATATCAAAGTGGTCAACCAAAGGGTAATGGTAGCTGACTAGCTTTCACTTCCAATAACCTCACAAACCATTAGATTCCCTGGCCATGTCATTTCTCTCCCATCAGCATTTCATTAACTGTTTCAAGTATTGTGAATATTTTACCTTTAATTTTTTGAATTTTTCTTCAAATCATAAATTAACTTGTTTATTAGATCACAGGGGCATAGATCTGTTTCTTTTCTTTTTCCTGTCTACATCCTACACATAAGTAGCTGGTTAAATGAAATCCAAGATAACGTCTGATTTTAAAAAAAAGAAATCAGCTCATTATTAAAAAAAACACTTACACCCAGTGCCGAGAATAGAAAAAGGCCAAAAGGCCAGGAAAGTAAACTCCCATGTTAAACCAGACCTAGCATTTCTGTAAATGGGCAATGTATATGAAGGAAAGGACTAAAAGCTTCTTAGGCTTGGAAATTGCTACCCTTTCCTTTACATACAGAGGAAAATGAGAACATTCACAAGTAATTCAAGTCTTTGAGGTACAAGATAAAGGGTATACTTTGAACACAAAATAGTACAATATCTTAACATTAAAGTACCCAATTTTTTTTTTTAACATGTGCAATTTTTCTGTCACCTTTAGAGGCAACTTACAATACAAGGTAACTGTGCTCCCAGCCAGAGGACAGAAATGTAGGTGGCAATGAAGACATGCCAGTTCAGATGTGCCACTCCCGTGAACTTCACTGGGCTTGAAAAGAATACTGTAGCCCTTAACCCAGAACATCTTCCCTCTTTACACCAGGACACCTGGGATCTCTCCAGCATTAACTACAGGCATTCTTTTGGCCCTCACAGACCTTTTTGCAGTTTAGAAAGTCCCAACAGGCTCCTAACCCCATTCCTCCACGTTAGGGCAAAGCTGCAGCCAAAACCTCTGTTGCTGTCCTTGCTAACAGGCTGTACAGTGAAAAATCACCATCCCTCTCCACTGTCCAGTCCAACTTCAGCCTTTCCAACCTGGCTGCTACCCCTGTTCCTCAGAAATCTCACTGATCACTGCAGTGCTCTTACCAGTTGTTGCTCTCCATTCAGTATCATATCCCTGCTCCCTCCTGGCTCCCTGGTTTCCAAGAGGATGGAAGTTAATTACATTTGTTGAGCTAGTATTTTATGGTTGCAGTGTTGAAACATCCTGCCAACATCACACAACAAACTCCATTTGCTCAGTTAACTCAGAAGTTAATGTGATTCCCTGGTAAGTTAAAATGAGCAGGATCAGTCTTGGTTTTATACCACCCTTGCAGCAAGGTAATATCTGACAAACTCTTCCTCTTTTAGTGTATTGAAGCATGGCCATTTTCCACATGCATGTCCAAGGAAGAATGAACAGCATAGCACACCATGACAACAAATTACTTAAGTGAAAAAAGCAGGTAAGAACTGCAAAAACCCCTGAGGAATTTCTGTATTTGTGTTGACCAAAACTCAAGATGTTGAATCTTTATTGAATTTACTGGAGTTCATGGATAGCGACATGGCAAGGTGAGGAAGGAGGAAGCCCAGCTCCCTCAGGTACAGGTAGCTGCTGCCCCAAGGGCCAATGTGGCTGTGGCTGGTGCTGCTCTGCCTTTGTGTCCCCAGGGCAGCAGCTCCTGGAGCTGCACCAGCTCAGCCTCCTGGGAGCCTCCTGCCTCTGCTCAGGCACAACACTCCCTACCCTCCTGTATAATTCAGCTGAAATACAAAATTGAACACCTAGTATGCGCATTATTGAATTATTAGAAAATACTATGCAGGATCTTACTCAACAAGACGGTTTAGGTTAAGATGAAGCAGATATTTCCACTAAAACTTAGGAGAAATGCTGCTTCCCAGCCTTGGTTATCGTATGGGAAAGGCTGCTGATGAAAGCAAGCTAAGGGAAAGCAATTCACTATCTACTGACTGTGTAAGCAGCCCATGAATGACTGATCTCCAGCCTTTCTGCCCTGCCTTTTGACCAGTTTTCTATCACAAATTTTCTCTTTCTAACATAAAAAGTGAAATTGTGCTACAGGCTCTAAATTTTTATTTAGTTTACTTGTTCCAAATTGTAACTAAACTCTACTAATCAAAAGTTGAAGACTTCTTGTCCCCCGATGATGCTTAAAAACTGATTTGGATTAGAAAGTCATAGGTTTGAATCAAATTGTTAGCAAATTACTTTTAGAAAAGTGTAAGAATCACTTTACTTAAGTTACATAAGAAGTAATAATAACAATCACTTTCCAGAAATTACTGCATTTCAGAGAAAGTTAATCTTCTCAGTCTTTCGTAGTAGTTTTATCTAAACCTGTAAGGAGTCAAATGTTCAATTTTGCCCCTGAGATATCCTGGGAGACAACTTCTACATCCATCAGAAAGTTCCAAGACAACTGGAAGCACAATTCATTAATGCACAATAATCTATAGGGTAAAATCCAATACTAAAGTATTCTCTAAGGTACTCTCAGAACAGGAGAACGTAAACCACTAATTGACTATTTTCAAAGTGTGATAACCCAGCTGCTTTGAAATAATATTTATTGCTAATTTAAAATAAAAATATGCTTTATAAAGATGTGATAATGAAACGAGAGTGTTCAAACCAGAAAACACCTCTTTTTTTCATTGCATTAATTTACCAGTAATAATTTTGCATTTAATAAAATATTCTTGAATTTCAATTAGCTATCCAAGTATATGACTATATGTTCAATTCCAATTTAGCAGGGTTACTGTCCTCCATTCAATGCTGTTATTTCCATTAGTGACCTTTGCAAATAATATGACAAACCTATCAATTGCAAAGGCCATTACTTTTATGCAATAATCATAAATTGCCTTTCATTTGACATTAGTCTGGACAAAAATATGACCAAGCATCACAAAGGGTAATTAAGAAATCACAAATATAACTTCCAAGTGCAAAGAATATCACATTGAAAAACCAGTCTTGAATGAGAAGTTGGCAAGACAGAAATCCTGAGTAACACACCTTTCAAGGAGGAAATGGTAAGTCTCTTCTTTAAAAACACAAAACTACCAGCACAGTAAATTCTTACAAGAATAATGCATGTGGGCATGAATAGACTAACACCATGGCAAAGAGTTTTTCTTTGTTCCTCCTCTGATGTGTAACCAGCTTAAAAAATGGGAGTATTTTAGCATGGAAAAATGTTGCACAGATCTAAAAGGCCACAATAAAGAAGCTTATACTGCTACCTGCATGCATTCATGACTGACTAAACCTTGAAGTTCACAGTACAAAATGTGAAGTCACAGGTATTCAGATCTGTGGTGTGTTCTAAATATAGATAATTTAGGTCATAACCATAAGAGATACAAACAGTCCTCTGAGATAATCCTCATGTGACACTGTTATTACTTTAAAAGGAGTATTTCTATAATAACTCTTGATTAAATATAGATATTTGACAGCAGTGACTAAATCTATATGCTATA
Source organism: Buphagus erythrorhynchus (assembly GCA_013400855.1). NCBI lineage: Eukaryota > Metazoa > Chordata > Aves > Passeriformes > Sturnidae > Buphagus > Buphagus erythrorhynchus. Next base: position 77,240 of record VZTT01020034.1, on the reverse strand, counting down.
TGGCTTTTCTGTAAGCCTTTCCACAAAAATTTTGCAGAAATTTCTGGACAGAGAGTGCTAAAGCTGCTCACAACTGGAGAGCAAACTCCTAACTGGAGAGCAAACTCAAAACTCATCTTCTTCTTGATAAATGGAAATCTCCTTTCTAGGCATTTGCCTCTTTTAAAGGTGTATTCTAGAATGTTTTCAGAGATACAAACTCACTTCAGAAAGAAAAAAATAAATGAAAATGAGGCTCTGTATAGTCTTTGCCACAAAAAAAAATTGAAATTGATACTCTCAACTTTCTAAATGTCACTAATCACATTTCACCTGTTGTCACTGTTTCCACTAATTCCCAGAAACCTTGACATCAGGAAGGCAGCAATGTGCTAGAGTATCTAAATTACTTGCTGAAGTTATTCAGAAAAGAAAGATTTGAACTGTAGAAGCAGAGGTGCACAGATGGCCACATGCACTAGGAGACAGTTTTCAAAGGGCAGCTCCTAAGGCACATTCACTTTTCTCCCCTCCCCATCAGTTAATGACTTCATGAAAGCAAGCAAGTAGTGCAGCCAATATGCATAATATTTAAGTCTTGGATTATTTGGTTCTTACTCTTTAAGTCCATGGTTTCAAAATTTTATAATTTAGGTACAGTACAAACTGTCATTATAAAAATAAAAAAGGCTTATATTCTAGTCATTACAAATGTAAAAGAAGTCTTGAAAATATCTCCCAAATGTTGCCTAAAGCCTCAGAAACTTGGGAGCACACTTAAAAAATATTATTTTTGGTGTTACTCTTAAACTCTCACCACATCCTCTCTCCCTTCTCCTGCTACCTGTGTGAGTATTAACTGAGTAAAACTCTGCCCAGCCCCTCAGCCCTCAGTGCTGCCATGGTGCCTCTCTGCAAATCTTCTTTCAAAGGCTCACAGGAAAAGATGCAAGAAGTGCCAACTGCAAATGAAGGAGTATATAAACATCAACATTCTGCAGGCCTTGCAGATAAAGAAATAAAGTGCTGCTGTCTCTTGTGACAGGCCACAAGCCTATTGTTAAATTAACACCACAGATCCGAGGGTCTTGTGCTTCCCTGCTGTAAGGCTTGCTCCTGTCAGAAATTATCTAAGTCCCAGTAACCAGCACACACTTTGCTTTGCCTTTTGCTTTGCTTTGTACAGCTGTGTTGTGTAACACCTACAGGATATATTACAGGAATAACAAATAATGTGTGGAGGGGACTCTCTGTGTCCCTACAGTAAAGGGCCCAAGGGCTAAAAGCGACCTGCACGGTGTTCTAAGACTGGCCATTAAACAAGTCCAATTCAGGCACTGGGTATAAACAGTGTTAGGGGATAAAGAGAGAACAAAGAACCCTTATCAGCACACATAAAGCACACCACACTCAGCAGCAATAGCTGTAATGGAGAATTAAAGCCCAGTGCAAGCCCCAAAGCATGCTGACAAACAGGTAAGAACAATTCATGATGGATCTTATATGGAAGAGGAAGAAACCACCAGTAAGGATGCTGTGATGACTCCCTGCAGCCCTACCCTAATCACAGCTGCCACAGACCTTAGGACCCAGTGGTGCAGAGGTAAAAAAGGAAAATATCAGAAAGTTTGTGTGTATATCCTTTTAACTGCGTATAATTCTAAACTACTGAAACTGGAATAACAATAGTTCTTTGATTAAACTAACAATAAATTCCTGGCTTTCCATATAAAGTGCTTGCTTTTGTCCATTCCTTTTATGAGTCAAAACTTGGTAATGATTCAACAAAACTTCTCCCAAGACTTCAGCCTCCCCAAATCAAACACTTTTATAAGCCAAACATAGAATTTGGCTCATTTTCCTGACAGATTACAACAGAAAAAGCTCAAAGGTTTTTGCCTCCTCAAAAATATGCAAAAATGTAAAAAACAAAAACAAAAAAACTTAGCTGGATGAATGGACAGCATCTAATTAAGGTTCTTTTCCACATCACTTAGATTTTTCCTTCAAAAGTATCAAAGGAGCATCCAGCCAAATATCTTCAGTGTCATACTTCACCTATCTTCATTCTACTCTTTTCAAAAATCACAAATACATTAACTTTTTTTATTACTACAATTAATAAATAAACCAAAACCAAAGTTCACTGGGGTTATACTTACATTTTTCTGTTGTATAGAGAAAAAAATTATTTGTAAAAATGTCGGCTAATTATTAAAATTCTACTTATTATACATTTTAAAGCATAGTATAAATGCAAAAATAAACCTAATGCACCAGGGACAGACACAACCATTCCTACATCACTTAAGCTGTACCTGTATTCTGTTTTCTTTTATAAAAATTAAGTTTGAAATGCTCATTTTTTCCAAGCTGATATTGCAGCTAACCTTTTCCTTGGTCTCCCTAATTTCAAACTAAGCAACAGCATAAGGTAAAACTTGTAAAAAAATGTTTCTTATGCAGGACTATAAATCTTATAAATCAGATTTAGACATTGATTTTTTTCTCTCATTTGCATGCTCATACATCTGGTAAGTAAAAGGATAAGAGGAATCTTTTGGGTTAAATATTGGTCAGTTTTACACTGCCAAGACATGGGTTTAGCCTTTGAAAGCATGAAATGTTCCCAAACAGAAGAATAGAGCCACATCCAGAATTCAAGAGTATCCTTTCCATATATAATGCTGAGGGCTATAAAATCAGAGTCCCTCCCAAATGAATGTTTCCAAATTCTCTACCACAGTGAATAATCCTTTCAGGGCGCTCCTGATCTGCAACCTGGTGCCAACCATCATGTGATCATGCAGAACATATTTGGTGGTTAAAGGAAAGCAGTACCTTGGGAAACTCAGAGATCGAACCAATAAATAGGACATGAAAACATGAAACATTTCTCACTGTTACTCAGTAATCTTTAAAGGATACCTATAAAAATATGCTTGATGCATGAACAGTTTAATGCCTCATATTCCATTAGATTTGCAACCACTGCACTTTCTACGGAAAGACAGTGTTCCTCCGTCATAAACAAACATAAGCAAAGGAAGCTCGGCAAGGGAAACTGACTGTGAGGAAAGCAAATGCAACAGAGATGAATGTGATGGCATTATTTGCAATGGTAAACCACACTTTTAATATCAGAAGTGTCAACTTGCCTGTGTTTTTCCATCAGACAAATAGTACAACAGTAATTAAAAATGTATCATCTACAGAGATGTCCTATTCTATTTGATAGACATTTAATGGACTAGACTACTGCATTTACCAATATTGCACATACCTAACAGTCTTTGTAATCACAACACACAAACTGGATAGGAAGAAAAGTTTCAACATTAAGGAAGCCAACAAAGAAAGAAACATGGAACCAAGCAGCAGTAGCAATACTACTCTCATTCTGTGGACTAGTGATTGTTTTATAGGAGAGGAAAAATGTCTGACACATTATAGGATTGTTTAAAAAGCCAACTAACCTCCAAAAAAAAAAAAGAAAAAAACAAACCAATATACTAAAAAGGAAATGGAAGGGATTAAATGTTCTATTCCTGATGAGAATACAAAAACTCAAGCCACCAAAGAACTGTAAGGAGATCATACAAGTGTGCATTTGGAAAGAATTCACACATTTAAGAATCCTTTTTCTCATTGCTGGTAAAAAGAAGAAAGTTTCCTGCTCTCCCTCAAGTCAGTTTAATTCTGGCATTGAGAATTTTAGCGAGCTTGCTAATTGCTTGGCAAAAATGTGAATGAAGACAGTTCAGAAAGACACCAGCAACTAGATTAGACAATGCAGGAGAGATGATGTGTGCTGTCTACACAGTTGGTTTTATTTCCACAGCTGAGGAGCCAACTACTGGTGATGAAGAAATTTCTGCAAACCAAGTCTTAGCCTTCCCCTTATCATTTCATTCTCTCCTCTTCAAACAAGAGGGAGCTTTCGAGATTTCCAAGAATGACACTTTCTTACTGTGATGCTGGTGCCTCATCTTCCCATATGACAGGCAGCACCTCCCAGCCCCTCCTCATCCCCTGCACCACTGTCTGCCTGCAGAGATGCTCCAGTCAAGCAGGAAGCAAAGGAGCAGGCTGCCCAGGGACTGGACACCTCATCATCATGACCAACAAGGAGAAGCTAATGAAATGGGGAAAGGAAAGAATTAGAAATCTGAAGAGAGTAAGATGCCAGGTAAAATATAGAGAGAGACTGAGAAAATGAGGGTAAAACCAGCACTAACCAGAGCTTTTGTAGTTGTCCTACAAAGTGTTGATTTGGATGCAATCCTCTGTTCTAATGAAATCTAGACAAACTTTGCATTTGAAGAAATCAGGACTAGTCAACTTACATCTAAATATAAAGTAGATATCCACTCTATAAAGTACTTTCTTGAGAAATACAGAGGTGAGATGAATAGCTCTGGATCAGATGTCATGTACTCATTATTTATGAAATTAAGCAGAAGTCTTTAACAATGTACTCTCCAGGGTATTTTAATAATGAAATTGAGCCCTAATTCATATTGACCTTCAGACATGGCATTATGCATATTTTCAATTCCTTTCAGCCAACATTCTCACCATGCAGTCACATAATAGCTATTCCAGCAAGAGAGCTGGATCAGAGCATTCATCTATAATAATTCATCTATAATAATTCATCTATCTGCTTAGAAACATGTTTAAATGCAGTATATTTGGAATATTGGAATATGTTCCTTTTTAAAATGTAAACTTTATTTAGTTGATAATTCATGTCTTTCTTAAAGTAACTAGTGGGATAGTAACTAAGTGGGATAAAAGACTAGTTAACTAAGTGGGATAAAAGCACTTAACTTCATGGACTACATTTTGACTTAAAGTGGAAAGACTTTCTTTCACTATTTAAACATGCAGAAATTCTCTGCAGCCTACTTACAAGCAGACTTCTTCCACAGTCAGTGCAGGCTCATTTTTTTACCTGTATCTCCTATTTGCATACATACATTATACATGTAATAAGTGCCTGCCTTGATAGACATTCTAAACTGATCAGAGCAATTTAAAAAAAAAATTTAAAAGCCTATCTGCTAACTTCTACTTCAGCTAGGCTAAATATAATGACTCAGCCAAGACTTGAATATCGAATTCATATTTCAATTTAAAGATTCAACAGTAAACAAAATGTTGCTCAAAACTGGATTTCTGCATATGCAGCCTACCTCTTCTCAGCTTAACAGGAAGTAGGAGAGATTTAAGGTCCATTTAATATATAACACTTTTTTTTAAGTTCTAGAATTACATTAAAATATACTTATCTAATTTGACCCTGAGAGGAATTAATAATTTAAATGTGGTGTATGTGTTACTAAATATA